>CAMZMU010000117.1:108545607-108748887 GCA_947311845.1 Poa pratensis
TTTTGGTCTGAGAAATGCCGGGGCAACTTATCAGAGGTGTATGCAGAAATGCCTGCACTCTCAGATGGGCAAAAATGTGCAAGTGTATGTCGACGATATTGTCATCAAAACTAAGGAGAAACATACTCTCCTCGAGGATCTCGAGGAGACATTTGTGAATTTGAGAAAGTATCGGTTGAAGCTTAACCCGGACAAGTGCACCTTTGGTGTCCCGGCTGGAAAGTTGCTCGGATTCCTGGTGTCTAGCCGAGGTATCGAGGTTAACCCGGCCAAATCCGAGCTATTGAGAGCATGAAGTTACCGAAGTGTTTGAAAGATGTGCAGAAGTTCACAGGGTGCCTAGCCTCGTTGAGCCGATTTGTAGCTCGGCTAGGAGAAAAAGCCTTACCTTTGTACCAGCTCATGAAGAAAAGTACCGGGTTTACATGGACCCCGCAGGCCGACGTGGCGTTTGGCGAGCTGAAAAAGATGTTGTCCACTGCCCCGGTGTTAGCGTCACCATTGCACAATGAGCCGATGTTACTTTACATTGCGGCCACAAACCGAGTTGTAAGTGTGGCAGTGGTGGTGGAGCGCGAAGAAGGTGGCAGGTCGGTGCAGAGACCGGTGTATTACTTGAGCGAGGTGATCTCTACCTCGAAGCAGAACTATCCTCACTACCAGAAGATGACGTACGGTGTTTACCTGGCGGTCAAGAAGTTGAAGCATTATTTCCAGGAGCATCCCATGACGGTGGTGTGCGAAGCTCCAATCTCGGAGATCATCGGGTGCAAAGATGCAACTGGCCGAGTTGCCAAATGGGCGATTGAGGTGTCTCCATATGCACCACATTACGAGAGAAGAGACGCAATTAAATCCCAGGCGTTGCCGGACTTCTTTTGTGATTGGGCCGAGATGCAGTATGAGCCACCCAGGCCGGACTATAATTATTGGAAAATGCATTTTGATGGGTCCAAAACAAAGATCGGGCTGGGGGCTGGATAGTCCTCACCTCGCCAAAGCAAGATCAGCTGAAGTACGTGCTGCAGATTCATTTCTCAGCATCAAACAATGTGGCGGAGTATGAGGCCT
This sequence comes from Poa pratensis, assembly GCA_947311845.1. Taxonomy (NCBI): domain Eukaryota; kingdom Viridiplantae; phylum Streptophyta; class Magnoliopsida; order Poales; family Poaceae; genus Poa; species Poa pratensis. The sequence continues at coordinate 108,546,679 of CAMZMU010000117.1, forward strand.
TAATCCATGGCCTCAAGGTGGCAAAGGAGATCGGTATCCGGCGTGTAGAGTGCTTCGGCGATTCCGACCTGGTGGTGCAACAATCTTCTGGAACTTGGGATGCTCTGGATGCCAACATGGCGTTATATCGGTTCCATGTGCAAAAGATATCCGGGTTCTTTGAAGGGTGTGAGTACAGGCATATACCTCGGGCAGAAAATGATGCTGCCGACGTGTTGTCAAAGCTCGGTTCATCAAAAGGCAGTACCACCAGGGGTAGCCCTGAATCACTTGAGAACTCCTTCAATCAAACCTTCTCCTGAATCCGAATCTATTTTCATCCCGGCGGAGCAAGAGCCCGGACCTGTTCCAATGGAGGTAGACGTCGGATGCGTTTGGTCGGACCCGGGGACTGCGTGGCAGAGCTCGGGGACTGCTTATCCAGACTCGGGGACTGGTCGCAGGATGGTGGAGGAAATAATGGAGGAGATTATGGTGGCCGAGCCAATGGAGGTGGATGAGGAACTTTTTCCTTTGCACCCGGTGCCGGAGTGGGCGGAGCAAATTATGAAGTTCATAACGGAGGGAAGCACGCCAAGTGACACAACCGAGGCTAGGAGGATTCAAAGGAGGGCCAAGGCGTACACCATCATCAACAAGGAGCTCTATAAAAGAAGCGTAACCGAGGTGTTGCAACGGTGTGTTGAGCCAGCTGAAGGCAAGGAGATGCTTTTGGAGATCCACCAAGGAGAGTGTGGTCATCATTGCAGCACAAGAGCTCTGGTGGCCAAGGTGTTTAGGCATGGGTTCTATTGGCCCACTGCTCTTGCTGATGCAGAGGCCATAGTCCGGAGATGTGAAGGATGCCAAAGATTTGCCAAGCAAACGCATATGCCGGCTTCGGCGCTCAAAACAATTCCTATCACTTGGCCGTTTGCGGTATGGTGTTTGGATATGGTGGGAGAGTTCAAACCAGCCCGAGGTAACATGACACACATATTGGTGATGGTGGACAAATTCACCAAGTGGATCGAGGTGAAACCAATCCGGAAGTTGGATGGTCATTCAGCAGTGACTTTCTTGAAGGAGATTATTCTGCGATATGGCTACCCCCATAGCATTATCTCGGACAACGGCACTAACTTTGCTGTTGGAGAGTTCGCTCGGTTTTGCATGAACAAGGGAATCCGGCTGGACATAGCCTCGGTGGCACACCCGGAGTCTAATGGACAGGTGGAAAGATCAAATGCTCTAGTGTTGGCCGGCATCAAGGCTCGGCTCATTGAACCACTGCTGAAAACGCCGGGGTTTGGATAGATGAGATACCAGCAGTACTGTGGGGTCTAAGGACCACGCCAAATCGATCGACTGGCTATACGCCATTTTTTATGGTCTATGGGGCAGAAGCTATGCTACCCACTGACATCGAGTATGATGCGCCCAGAGTGGCAATGTACACTGAAGCCGAGGCAAAAGAGGCTCGGGAGGATGCAGTAGATCTGCTTGAGGAAGCGAGAGAATTGGCCTCATCTCGGTCAGCAATTTACCAGCAAGGTCTCCGACGTTATCATAGCCGGAGTATCAACCCTCGTGTGTTTCACGAGGGAGATTTGGTGCTGAGGTTGGTGCAGCGCAAGAAAGGCCGGCACAAGTTGTCACCTCCATGGGAGGGACCGTTCGTTGTGAGCCGAGCTCTGCTCAATGATTCCTACTATCTTATAGATGCGCAGGAACCAAGGGAAGATGGGCTGGACAACCCCGAGTCAGAGGTCAGGCGACCATGGAACGTAGCTCTACTCCGACCTTTCTACTCATGAAAGGCGCAATGTATGTACCTCGGTTAATCCTTAATAAAAATGTCGGCACTCCGAGGTAAAGCTCGGGGACTGCCTCGCTCTTGTGCTTATGTTTTATCTCTGTTTGTCAGTTTTGTTCATATGCCGAACTATTTTGAACCTCGTCTCAAACTTCAAGTAATGTGTGCTATGAAACTAATCTTGTGACTCGACTGGCATCTGCCTAAAAGGTAGTCAAGAGCAAAGAGGAAAAAACGTGGGAGACATGAAAATGAACTCGGGGACTCGGTCCAAAATTATAGTTCGGCATGTGTCGTTTACTAACCCCTGTCTTTACCTTTCGTTTATGTCGGATGATTTTGAAACATACCTCGGAATTTTACCAAGTACTGTATGCTATGAACAACAATCTTGTGACTCGACTGGCATCTGCCTAAAAGGTAGTCAAGAGCAAAGAATGCCAAACATAGTAAACACGAAAGTAAACTCGAGCAATCATTCAAAAGGATTCGACGTAAAGCTTAGAAAAGCATGGTTCGGATAAGCATGATAGTAACAGAGGTAGCAAAAGGAACTACTTAAGTTTGATTACATCTGCGTCCCGGCATACCGGGGATTTAATGAAGTTTTTTGGCCAAGCATGATAGTAACAGAGTTCAGGTCGAGGCATCAGGAATTACGTCGGCAGCAGCCGAGGTAGCCTGGGAGGTGCTGGCAACGTCGGCAGTAACCTCGGCACCAGCTTGTGGAGAAGCCTCGGTTTCTGCTTCGCGGGTGTCACCATCGTCACCTTGCTCGGCTTCGACGTCGGATTCTGTTTCGTATTCATCCTCTTCTGGCTCGTCATCTTCGGCGTCGGAGTAGGTGTCTCCCTCGCTCAAGTTCTTGGTGTTGGCATATCCAGCGAAGAAGGAAGCCATCTTTTCGCGCCGCTGGATGAGAATTGGGTCCGTGGACCAGGGCGAATTTCGGCGAAGAGTGTCCATCTTTTCGAGGTCGAGCTTCTCGCACCAAGTCATGATGAATTTGAGAGCGGCATCAGCTCCAGCGCGAGCCGAGGATGAGCGCCACTCTCGAAGTCTTTGTTCGGCTTCACGAAGCTTGGCGGCGAGCTCAGGCGTAGTATTGGGAGCATCGGCAAGAGGCCACAAGGCTCGGAAAGCAGACACACCTGCATCAAGGAGTTCGGACCCAATGGTTTTCAAGGGATGGATCCGAGCTTTGATGGCCACGATGTGGTCCTCAATGGTCCAGGCGGGGTTCGTCTCGCTACGCCTCTTCCTGTGCTGATCAGTGATATTGCGAGCCGAAACTTGGGTGTAGGTGAAGTGCTCTGCAGAAGAATAGCCTGTTAATAATGAAAGAAACAGTTCGGCAAAGAGCCAGTACTGTTGAGGACAAAGCAAGGATAAGGGGGGCAAGAAGCTTACCGTCCATTTCTTTGTTGATGCGTTCCAGCGTCGGGAGGAGCTGGTTAACCGAAGCTTGAAGGGCTTCATAAGCCTCGGTGGCCGAGGTGGCGCGGGCCTCGGCTAACTGGAGCGCATTCTCATGTTCCTTGGCGGCATCCTCCCGAAGTTTCTTCTCTGTTTCAACAACACTGGCCTTTTCCGCCTGCAGCTGCTCTGTTTCCGACGTCCGCAGCTCGGTGATGCGCTTCAGTTCCTTTACCAGACGAGCTACTTCGGCTTTCTCTAGTTGGAGCTTTTCGTCCAAAGAGTTCTTTTCTGCAAGGACGGCCTTGTGCTCGTCGTGGAGTTTCTTGTGGTCAAACAGGAGGGTATGGAAGATGTCCGTGCGGACGTTCATAGTATTCTGCAAGGAAGAAAAACATAGCTCGGTTAGAAAGGCTATACCTCGACAAGAGTCTCGGGGACTCGGAGTCAAATCATTGGAAAATGTTGCCGGGGTATGCCTCGACAGGAGTCTCGGGGACTCGTACCCGAGGTGCATGATAAAGTAAGGTAAAATGGTTTGAGATTCAAGCCAAACAATTTTAACTCCGGCGGAGCGTCAATAGTTTACCTCGAATCTCGGGGACTGGGAATGGTGGATATTAGATGAGATACTGCATGAAAGTAAAGAGAATAGGACTTACGTCGATGTTTTGAGCAGCACGCAGGGCAGCGACTTGTAGGTCGTGACGCTTCGGCCGCAGGCGCTGTTTCCCGCAGGGTGCTCACCTACCGGAGCAGCTAGGGAGGCCGAGGAGACCTCGTCTGCAGAATTCCAGTCTGCGTTGTAGTGTTCCAAGGAGCCGAGGCTCTGGTCACTGTCAGTGCGCAGAGGAGGATATCCCCACGGTCCGCCCTGCTCGATGCCCCTAACCGAGGCCTCCAAGGCTTGAGCAGCCTCGGAGCTTGAAGCAGGCCGGTTATCCAGTATAAGAGATGTCCTCCGAGCATATTCGTCGGCCGGAGGAGCAGTCTCATCAACGGGTGCGGCAAATGGAGGATTCGGCGTGTCACCGGAGGAGGAGACCTCGGTGGCATCCTTGAAGGAGAAGAGATAGTCAGGGTGCCAGACCCAGATGTTGGTTTGGGGGTGACCTTAGACTTCACCGTCTCTTTCTCTTTCTCCTTGCCTTTCTCCAACGGCAAGGTAGTCTGGCGAACTGTTTTTTGGGGCTGTTGCTTGGGCTGTGCTTGGGCTGTTGCTTCTGCTGTTGCTTTCTGTTGCTGCTGTTGGTTGCGGGCAGTCTGGCTGCGGGGGGAGAGTCGAGGCTCCGGCAAGGCGGTAGCCGGAGTTCTGGCGCGATTGATCCCCGCATCCGTTTGAGGACGCGGAGAAGTCTGACCTCGGGTGGGGGCAGATTTCTCCAAGGCCGGGCCAGACCTCGGTGGAGGAGATACGGGGCGAGAGTTCGTCGGGGTGGTCGTGGCTTCAGAGGCACCAACGGGTGCAGTCATGGAGGATACCTCCTGATCCACTTCTATGGGGTCACTGCAACGAAGGAAAGATGGTCAAGTGTTAGTACCGAGGTGATGAGTTTAAGCAACAAACTTTGTTGGCTATAGAAGCAAAGCATTACCCATCCGAAGTAGGAAACTTCTTGCCCCCTCGGGCATGAGGAGGATTTCCGGACTTCTTCAGCCGACGTCTCTTGACCGGAGCCGCGTGGGTCCGGAGGCTCCAGTGGCGGATGGTTCGGCGGCCGAAGTTGCGGCACTAGCGCGTTTCCGGCTGGTTGCTGGAGTAAAGTTCGGAAGGTGAGGAAGGCAGGAGATAGGTACCGCGTTTATTGGTTCCATGACGAGAAATCCCTCCTCGTCATCCGAAATCTCTTGAACTGAAGCTTGTGCTTGAGGCTTACCCGCGGTGGTGACGCGGGCCGAGGCAATGGGCATGTAATCCTCGTTGTCAGGGTCCTCGTTGGATGGTGGGTCCTCGACAGGAAGATCCTTGCCGAAGTGGTCCGCAGGATGGACTCCATCCTCGGCGGTCTGGCGGGAGAACAGCTATATGGCAGACATATGAAAAGGAGTTAGGAAGAAAATGGTCAAGATAACGTCGGTAGCAAGACCTCGGTGGTAAAGGAGTACCGAAGAAAACGTCGGAACAGCGTACCTGTTTTGGTGGCTTGGTCCTGTAGTGGGGTTCCCTTCCCCATGTCCAAGCGTCAGAGATCTTGGACTTGGTGATAGCTCGGACTCGCCGAGCTACAGCGGCGTTGTCCAGTGCAACATGCGTATGGGGGTTGGATCATAAAGACCGCTCATGTGGCAGATCTTGTGAGTCCTCGCCTGGAGAGGGGAGACCCTGCGCTTCACAAATGTGCAGGCCAGATCGTCAGCCGTCAGGACTTTCCCGTCGTTCGCAGGGTCCTCCGGGTCCTGCCATTTCGCAACATACCCATGGATGGACTTGATTTCGCTGGTGAGAGGGGGAGTGTAGTCCCAGTTGAGCGGTTCGGTAGGAGGGCTGAGGTTAAACACCGGCAGATTGAGGAAGTCCTCTTCGCCGGAGTTCTTCACGTAAAACCACGTCCGGAGCCACTTGCGAACGGTGTCCGGAGTAGCGATACGTGGGAAGATGGAGTTTCGGCGAGGAGCTATGATGGCTGCTCCGCAGGCGGTTAGTAGCTTGGGCAGATCCTTGTTTTTCGGATCCGGGATCACTTGCCGCTTAAGTTGGAAGTAGCGAGAAAAGAGGTCTACCGTGGCTTTGAGGCCGAGGTATCCCTCAGAGAAGGAAACGATGCAGGAGAGAGTGGTGATGGCGTTGGCGGGGAGGTGATGAACCTGGAGTCGGAATTGTCGAGGAAGCTCCGGAAGAAATCGCTAACGGGCAGTCCGAAGCCGCGCTGGAAGTGCGCGACGAAGACCACCCGTTCCCCTTCCTTGACTTGAGGCTCGAGTTCGCCCTCTGGCAGGCGACATTCTACCCCGGCGGGAATCCGCCGAGTCGCCCTGAGCCACTGGATTTCATCCGGAGTTACATCCGAACCTTCCCAGCCGGCTCGTTCTCCGACCTCCAGTTCGAGGTCTGGAACCTCGGTTTGTTCCGAAGTCTCAGGAGGAGACATCTCGGCAGAATCAATCTGCAGAAGAATGCACAGAAGTTTAGCAAAGAAAAAGTGAATCTGGAATCTCAGGCTATATCTGGCTAACTCAGGAGGAGTTGGACGGCTATCTAATATACATAGAGGCATATCTATGCTAGGCGAGCATCTATCCGAGGTATGAAACTCGCTACTACCCAAAAAAGTATGCAAGTAAGATCTACCGGAGGAGGTAAATAGAGTTTTATTCAAGAACATATGAAGAACCACAGCGCAAAGAGGAAGAAACCTAGGGCAATGCCTAGGGTATCAGGAAAGGGAGTACATACCGTGAAAACGAGGTGCTGAAGGGCGGCGCCGGTGACGCGGTCGCAGCGGCGACGAAGGAGCTGCTCGTCGGCGGCGGCGGGAACGTGTTTCTTCTCAACCGGAAGCGGCGGCACTGGTGGCGATGGAGGCGAGAGGGCGAGTGAAGGAGGAAGAAGATGGCGAAGTTACCCGTGGGGCCCTACTTATAGCCGCGCGCGGTAACTGCCCGCTTTAACTGCGCCACTACCGCGCGGTTATCGGGAGGCGCGGGATCGTGTGCGAGTGGGCGCACGGTTGCGCGGTCTGCGGCCGCACGATCGGCCACATCGTGGGCCGCAGAGTGGCAACCGCCCACCCCGGATTTCCTGCGCTGGTCAGCACAAAATCGAGGGGTCGTGGGCGGTCAAGTACTTGAGTGCGCAGGTGCGCTGTTCGGTGGGTCCGGCTGACGAGGGCGGCGTGTGGTCAGAATCTGCTTGGCAGAGGTCCGGATTCCGAAGCCCGGGCAGAGATTCTTCGCCACGTACCTCGGAAAATCTTGAGGCAAGTTGGTGCTGAGTCAGATAGCTCGGAGAGTTCAGTTCGCATATCTACCTCGGATTGGATGGTGGTGTATGGGAGGTACCTCGGCATGACTATGTTGGAGGTCGGTTTAGGAGGTGGTGTAAGGCTTGTTTTGAACCTGCTACGGCCCTCCTTCCGAGGTCGTAGGACCGCACCAGCTTCGGGGACTAATGTCGGGGGAGTATCCCCGGGTAGGGTCAAGGCTTGGCATAAGGTGGTGTTCCAAGTTGTGCCGAGGTACGGAAAGGGCCGACCTGTTTGGGCCTGGGAAGGTCCGAGCTTCATCTTGACCTGGAGAATACAGGCCGACCTATTTTGGCCCAGAGGGGTCCGAGGTATACTGTTGGCCAGGGCCGAGGTTCACTGTCCGAGCTATGTTCTGCCGACCTGACTACCTCAGTGCGGTGGTTTGTGTTGTGGGTGCAGGAGAAGCTGTGGGAAGGAAGTAAGATCCGAGCTAGTAAAAGATATTAAGCGCAAGACCCAAGGTACGGCACGGACGCGCCGAGCTAACCGAGGTGATGGGCTGTAGGTCGGGCCGGAGTCAATGCTCCTGTCACTTCCAGCCGGGTACTAGAGCGCCTGACACGGGAGCGTCTGTCAAGGGCATGGCAGAGGCGTGCTCCGGGTTCGGCGGGCCTGCACGTCTCCGACCGCTGACCACGCGAGGTCTGGGTAAAGGCTACGAGGTAGCTCTGCCAGGCCACGTCCTGTCTCGGTCAGAGGGGACATGCTAGCTCTGCCGTTAGGCTACAGGAGATGGGCAAGCCACGTCTTGTCCCCGACCGAGGTACGGTGGTACGGTGGTGACCGTTGCAGAGGCATGGCAACAGTGTTCTGCGAGGGGCACAATGGTAACCCGGCTGGCCTATATAGTGGGCTTCACCCCCTCCTGCTAGAGGGGACTGATCCAGGATCCAGCATCGAAGATCAGAGAGAGAGAGAGAGAGGAAGCTCGGAACACCTCGGAGAGACCTCGGTTCAGGCTCGGAGTGCCTTTTCCTCTCTTTGTATCATCATCTTCCACCTCAGTTCTCACCATTGTATCATCATACAGCTCGAGGAGCAGCTTGTACTTGTCACTTTGAGCTATACACTGACTAGGATAGTGCTGCAGTAGGGGTGTTACCTCCGCAAGAGGGCCCCGAAGCAGGGTACATCGTGGTGTGTTTTGTGTTCTTGCTTTCTTGGTTCTTAGTTCGTGTTCTTGCGTGTTCTTGCGTGTGCACTTCTCGAGTGCATAAACCCTCCCCGGATTCCCCCAACGACCATTCGGCCCCATCTTAGCCATACCTATGGCATCTGCCGTGATCCCACCACGACAGTGTGAGAAGTTGTTCACTATAGAAGATTTGGAACGATGTTTCCAGAAGAAAGGCGAGTCAGCGCGTCACTGGATGCGCCGGGTACAGCCATCATTCACTCATCAAAGGGAATTACACCAGCTGCGGCCGTGTCGTCGATGGAGAAAACCTGCAGATATGACCCGGTAATTCAGAAGATGGGTCGACTGAGGGCCACTGGCGAAGCAGAAACCATCACCATGGGACAGCTGATGGAAGCGGCTCATAAGCACGCATCCACAGACAAGACCCGGGATGATGATGAAGATAAGGGAAAAGGAAACGTCAACAACGGAGGAAAGAACCACAACAACAACGGTAACAACAACAATGGGAACAATAATCACAATGGTAACAATGGGAATAACTCCAAAAGGCAGCATGATGGTGGTTCAGACTTGGTGGCAAACACAAACACCGGGTATAACAAGTTTCAGCGGCGAGATGACAATTATCGAGGCAATAACAACAATGGCAATTACAGGGGAAATTTCCGAGGACCGGCTAACCCCCAGGAAGCATTCAACATGCCGTGTCCACGTCATAGTAGGAACGGTAAACCGGCAAATCACTCTTTGGCCCAGTGTGTTGATCTTCAGAGATGGAAGAACGAGGAGTTTGCCAGGATGAATATGGGAGGAAACGGTCCGAGGCCGGGTAATGGAAATAACCCGGCCCACGGACCACAAGCTGGAGGAAATAATGGAGGACCACCCGGCCCGGATAATGGACCAGCCGGGTTAGGTTTCCAGCAAAACCCCAAAGAGTTAAATCGAGGACAGTATCATATTACAGTTTCCAGCACTTGTCGGAGAGATCAGAAATTAAAAAGAGAGCTGTCAACGCCGTTCTTCCCGCGGTTCCGAGATATTTGAAGTGGTCCGAGTATCCGATCACTTGGTCTAGAGAGGATCACCCGGACCGAGTGGATGCACCTGGAGCGTTGGCTTTAGTTGTTGCACCTCAGGTTTCGGGTTATATTTTACACAAGGTTCTTATGGATGGAGGTAGTAGCATCAACATTCTGTATTGGGATACATTCATCCGGATGGGTTTCACAGCCAAGCAGCTTCACCCTTCTGGTACTATCTTTCATGGTATTGTCCTGGAAAGTCAGCAAGACCAGAGGGAACAATAACATTGGAGGTCGCATTTGGAGAATCAAAGGATAATTTCAGGTCTGAGATGATTTGTTTTGAGGTGGTCAAATTGAAGAGCCCTATCATGCTCTCTTTGGCCGTAACGTTTTTGCTAGATTCATGGCGAGGCCGTGTTATGTGTACTTAAAGATGAAGATGCCAGGTCCAAAAGGTATTATCACAGTCAATGGCAGTCGTGAGTTGGCGTTACAATGTGAGCAAGGTGATGCTGTTATGGCAGAACAAGCCTGTGCGGAAGAGGAGTTGAATTACTACAAAGCTACCACAAATCCGGATGATGGGACAATTTTGAAGAAACCAATGACCGAAGAGAGGGCGAAATTCAAAGCGGCTCAGGATACCAAGATGATTGACTTCGTGCCGGGTGATTCGTCCAAGCAGTTCTCTATCGGGTCAAATCTGACTGACAAATAGGAAAGCGCGCTCATCGAATTCATCCGTGAGAATCGGGATGTCTTTGCATGGAAACCTAGTGACATGCCAGGCATACCGACTGAATTCGCTGAGCACCGCTTACATGTTGATCCTAAAGCAAGACCGATTAAACAGGGATTGCGCAGATTGAATGAGGAAAGAAGAAGGATTGTAGGAGAAGAGATAGCTCGTTTACTCGCCGCAGGATTCATTATGGAGTGTTACATCCAAAGTGGTTGGCTAACCCGGTTTTAGTGTTGAAAAAGAACAATGAGTGGAGGATGTGTATTGATTTCACAAGTTTGAACAAGCATTGTCCGAAGGATCCGTTTGCGTTACCAAGGATTGATCAAATCATAGATGCTGTGGCAGGTAGTGATCTTTTGTGTTTCCTGGATGCATATTCAGGATACCATCAAATCAAGCTTGCAGAGGAGGATTGGGAGAAGACATCATTTATCACCCCATTTGGAGCTTTTTGTTACAAGAACATGACATTTGGACTGAAGAATGCTGGAGCAACTTATCAGAGGTGCATCCAGAGTTGTTTTGAGAAGCAGATAGATCGGAACGTGCATGCGTATGTTGATGATGTGGTGATCAAGACAAAGAAGCTGAGACATTTATCGATGATTTGAGAGAAACTTTTGCTAACTTAAGGAGGTTTCAGATGAAGCTTAACCCAAAAAAGTGTGTGTTTGGAGTTCCATCAGGAAATTACTCGGCTTTATTGTGTCCGAGCGTGGGATTGAAGCAAACCCGGAAAAGATAGCAGCAATCAATAGGTTGGGAAAGCCGACTGAATTGAAGGAAGTCCAGAAGATCACGGGCTGCGTGGCTGCGTTGAGTAGGTTCATATCCGACTGGGAGAGAAAGCAATTCCCTTATACCGACTCTTGAGGAAGTCAGATAAATTTGTTTGGGATGAGGAAGCTGATAAAGCCCTGGAGGCATTGAAGGAAACATTATCAAAGCACCAATCTTAGCTGCTCCAGCTCCAAAGGAGCCCATGCTGTTGTACATAGCTGCGAATTCCCGAGCAGTTAGTGTAGTTATTGTGGTAGAGCGAAAGGAAGAAGGAAAGGAGCATCTGGTTCAAAGGCCGGTTTATTATGTCAGTGAGGTTTTGACTCCGGCTAAACAGAGGTATCCCCAGTGGCAGAAGTTAGTTTTTGGCGTTTTCATGGCCAGTCGGAAGTTGAAGCATTACTTTCAAGAACACCCCATTACAGTGGTAAGTGGAGCACCATTGGCAGACATTGTGTGCAATACTGAAGCTACTGGAAGAATTGCCAAGTGGGCGATTGAGATGGGTGATTATCACATCAAGTATGAGCCTCGCACAGCGATTAAGTCACAAGCCTTGATTGATTTTGTCAATGATTGGACCGAGTTAAGCACGGCACCACCCAAGGCGCCGAGTTATAAGTCATGGGTTATGCATTTTGATGGATCCAAGCAGTATGAGGGATCAGGAGCAGGAGTGGTTCTCACTTCACCCAAAGGGGATAAGATGAGTTATGTTCTTCAGATTCACTTCGATTGCACCAATAATATTGCTGAGTATGAAGCTTTGTTACATGGTTTGCGCATTGCCAAGGAGATGAACATCAAAAGGATTATGTGTTTCGGTGACTCGGATCTTGTAGCGCAGCAAGTTTCTGGGACTTGGGACAGGAAAGATGAGAAGATGGCGGCTTACAGAAGGGCTGTTGATGAAGCAGCTGGATTCTTTTCAGGATTCCAGGTGGATCATATTGATAGAAGGAAAAACGAGGCAGCAGATGCTTTGTCAAGATTGGGATCACGTAGAGAGCCAGTTCCACCAAATGTGTTCCTGGACGAGTTATGGAAGCCATCAGTCCAACTTCCGGGTGAAGAGGAAGATGAAAGTCCAGATCAAGATTCCGAGTTAGTAGCAGCGTTGCATGAGATTCCTGAGTGGACTGAACCATATCTGGATTATATGATAAGGAAGATTTTGCCGAGTAATGAAGTTATGGCGCGACAAATTGTTAGAAGATCACTCGGCTATGCAGTAATTGATGGTGAGTTGTACAAGCGCAGTGTTTCTGGAGTTTATCAGCGATGTGTTTCATCAGTCGAAGGAAGGCAAATTTTGCAAGAGATACATGCTGGGGACTGTGGTCATCATGCTTCATCTAGGTCTCTGGTGGCCAAGGCATTTAGGCATGGATTCTTTTGGCTCACAGCTTTCAAGGATGCAGAGCAGATTGTTAGGGCATGTGATGGATGTCAAAGATATGCAAGACAGGAGCATGTGCCAGCTCAGGAATTGAGGACAATACCAATCACTTGGCCGTTTGCAGTTTGGGGTCTTGATATGATGGGGCCCTTTCAGATGACATCGTGCAAGAAAACTCATCTCTTGGTGGCTGTTGATAAGTTCACTAAGTGGGTTGAAGTGGAGCCAGTTACAAGTTGTGATGCTTCCAAAGTTGTCACGTTTCTGAAGAAAATTATCAGTCGGTTTGGTTATCCTCACAGTATCATCACAGATAATGGGACCAACATGTCACTCGGTGAAACAGAGATATTTGCAAAGAGAAGGGAATCAGATTAGACCTTGCTTCGGTGGCACATCCACAGGCCAACGGGCAGGTAGAAAGGAGTAATCAGGAAATATTGAAAGGAATCAAACCAAGACTTCGAGTTCCGATTGAAAAGGCGTATGGAGCTTGGGTGAAAGAGTTACCCGCAGTGGTTTGGGGGATCAATACAACCCCGAATAGATCAACCAAACGTACACCGTTCTTTCTGGTGTATGGAGCAGAAGCAGTGTTACCGAGTGATATAGTCCATGACTCGCCAAGAGTGGCGGCGTATGTGGAGTCAAGCAATGCAATTGCAAGGGAGGATTCGATTGATGCCCTTGAAGAGGAGCGTGAGTTAGCATTGGAACGGTCCGCAGTTTATCAGCAGGATTTGCGGCGTTATCATAGTCGCCGAGTAAGATCAAGAACTTTCCAGGAAGGAGATTTAGTTTTACGGCTCAGACAGAATCAGTCAGGGATGCACAAGCTAACTCCTCCATGGGAAGGGCCGTTCCTTATCAGTCGGAAATTGCACAATGGTTCATATTATCTGATAGATGTGAGAGAGAAAGGTGAAGAGAACAACACGGACCATGCTATCCTTCCTATGGAAGAGACGAAGCGGCCGTGGAACATTGCTCATCTTCGCCCATATTATACCTAGTGAACATGAACCTAGGCCGAGTTATGTAACACACGATGTAACCCCCAGCAGGTTTCAGACGCGCTCTTTTCCTTACCAGGGTACCTAAGGGGACTGGAAGGTTTTTAATGAGGCGGCTTGCTGGTGTATCTTTAATAAAGAAGAGTTTGAGAAGAAATCTTTTTCTACTGTTTTACTTTTTATGCATAGATTATGTTACAAAGCTTTGCCCAAAGGAGTGCTTAGCAAAAAGTCCTATAGCTGTTGCCCAAGAGAGCACGCATAGAGATGTTTTGAGGTCAATGGGGTAATGATGCATAGTTTAAGCCTTTACTTGTAAACATTGATCCAGGGCTTGGGGACTTATGAATTATAAGTTCATAAGTTTTAATCCTAAGACCCGGCTTTTAAGCCTTAATTTTGTTCTTGGTTAAACTTGCCTATCAGTTTGATGTTACTCACAATTTTATGACCAGATTGCTTACTTGTTAATTCAATCAACTATGATGCCCATGCTGGGACTTAGTTTGACCCTGTTTTAGCAAAGGAAAAAGTAGCAACTGAGAAAGTCATGTGAAAACCGACTGATAAGAAGCTAAAGATAAACCAAAAGGGTCATCTAAACCATAAAAAGTATAAGTTATTACAAAATATTGAGTATTTCATATAGTGCACAGACGCACCATCAAATAAAAGGCAAAGTATTTCAGAGCATATTACAATGCCCATTGGCCGAATAATTGTTTTGCAGGAAAAGGTAAAGCATAAAACTGGCTCAGATAGCCGGGTTATCGGTTGAGGTTCCCTTGGCAGCTTCAGCTTCGGCAGAAGCCGGGTTATCTTCAGGAGCTTTGGCCTGGGAATCAGCGGTGCAGTGCCTTGATCTTCTGCAGTTCCTTAGCAACATCAGCCGGCTTTTCCATGATTGGCGTAGTAGGGGCACGGCTGGGTGCAGGGACAACTGGAGTAGAGGTACTTGGCGCTGCAGCTTTCTTCATCTTTGCAATGGAGTCTCTCAGCTTGGCCAATAGATCAAAATGCTTGGGTTCAGGAGTGGGGATTGGAGTGTTGTTCTCATCCACTGCATCTTGGAAAACCGACAGATTGAGGCCCTCAGCTATTTTGCAAGCAATAGGCCGGGTTTGGGCAGAAATTTCCTTGAAATCTTTTCCCCAAACTTGGTGCCATCAGCGTTGTACTGAGGGAATCCTTTGACAAAAGGAGCCGGGTTAAGGCGTGGGTTGTAAGCTTTGGCAAGAGCTAAGCTGCGCATTGCGCCAACCCGGCATGCTGAGCGCGTCCAGAGGTCTAACCACTCGGGGATCGTGGAAAGCTGATGCAGGGACTCATATATCACTTGGGGAGGAGCACAGTTGCTCTTAACACGCTTCATGATCTCAGCAGTGCCAAACTGGAATGCCGATGATGGTGTTCAAGCAGTTCAACTTCTCTGGATATGATCTCCTGATGGCAGCATTCTGTTCGCCTGAAAAGTATGATGTGGGTTAGTATGTGAAAGCCGAGTAAAGAAGAAAAAGTGAAAAGAAGTGGTGCTTACCAATGAGTGGATTGAGGATATCCTTGATATGGTCTTTCAGGGTGTCCAAGTATTTCTGGACACTGACCATCTTGTCATAGCAGACCTTGTACTTATCTCCAGCCTCTTCCAACTCCTTCTTCAGTTTGGTGTTCTCTGCAGTTAGAGATTCAATTGTTTTCTCCAAGTCTGAAGCATGAACTTCAGTTTCCTTGCGCAGCTTGGTTTCAACTTCAAGGAGTTGGTTGGTCTTGGCAAGTATTTGGTCATTATGGGACACATATCTCTGAAAAAAGAATAGCAAGTTAGAAACATGGGGACTGAATATATTTCAGTCGGCAATTGAAAGAAATAGTAAGTTGACAGTGAAATTATATGCAGGCAGAGTATTTATACAAGTTCCGAGTGACTGAAGAGCAGATCACTCGGCACTTGGGGACTGGTATGTCTTTTAAAGTTTTACAAGTTATTCAGTAATGCATTTTCAAAGTTCCAGATAAATGTGAACATATTACCCGGAACTTGGGGGTTATGAGGATTTGAAAGTATTGTTATGGTGAAAGGCAGAATTAATGAGGATTTGAAATCAGAAAGTAAAACAAGTTCCATGTTATCGTAGACTGATAACTCGGAACTTGGGGACTGGGATATTCTGAAGTTTTCAAAATGATGGCAGAGAAGATATATATTTTCAAGTACCGAGTGACTGAGGACAGTTTACTCGATACTTGGGGACTGGGTTTGGTATATAAGATATGAAGAGGAAAGATATGTACCTGATGTTCTTGGACAAGAGAATCCACAAGTTTGCCCTCAGCAAGTTTTATGTGTTGTACTCAGTCAACAGATTTTCAAAGTTTGTATGGCCATATTGTGGCACAGTGGAGCCTTCGCCTTTATCAGTCGGCTTCGACTTTCTTCAGGGGCAACAAACTTGGTTGCAGTTTTGAGGGAGAGATCTTCTCAGTAAAGCAAGCTCCTGTGATCACGACTTCTGGATCAGTCGGTTTTTCAGCAGGAGGAGGAGAAACATTCCTTGGTCAGTTGTCTGCTCCTTATCAGTCGGCTCAGCATGTTTTTCAGGGGTATTTCCAAGTTATCCTCTTCAGCAATGGGAGGGCTTGGATCGCCGCTAAGAGTAGCTTTTGCCCTGAAATTGCAAGTATGAAAGTAATATAAGAAAGAGTAAAAGAAAGCAAAGTTGATAAGTACAAGTAATAGAAGGTTATATGTATTACCCGGTATTGACTTGAAAGTCACGGGGGAGGTCATTGCTGGAGCCTGAAGAAGCTGTAAGGGAGTATGACTTAGAAACTCGGATTTGACCAGCTAAAGGATAACTATCAGAGGGATGTTTTTGTGGTTCAAAGTTGGAAAAGGAAGTACCAGGACGGCGTGGAGAGGGAATGTTTGGGATTCCCGGGTTAAGAGGATCCTCACCAGGGGAGGTCCGAGTAGCTCTCCTCTTGGTAGAGGGTTCAGCAGAATTCTGCGAAGATTTTTGAAGAAGAGTTTGGTTGAGTTTTTGCATAGCAGGATAAGAATATGGTTCTATGGATATGCGAGAATATGGCACCTTGGCACAGATGGTGCGAGCCTTCCTTTTCCCGGTAGCAGCAGATTCAGTAGCTTCAGAGCTATGGCCGGGTGAAGGGTGGCTTTTTCAGCCGGTTCTGGTATTATAAAGTGGGCATCAGTGGATAAATTGGGTTGAGTTTCGTTCTCAATTAAGCTTATGAAGAAGTGGCCAAGGGAGTCAAGTTCACCTTCTTCTTCTTCCTTTTCTTTTTCTTCTTCTTCTTCTTCTTCTTCACTCGAGGACTGAGCCTCGTCATCATCATCTTCATCATCGTCTGCCTCAGGAGTGGCAGGGGGAGTTTCAACTTGCCACCAGTCATCAGATTCCTAGTGAAAAAGTAGAAGCAAAGTAATCAGTATACAATTGAGAAAAGAATATGTTATTGAGATTTTTATCAGTCGGTACTTACTGGTGGTGCCGGGTTATTTTACTGAATGGCAGAAGGCCATTTTCTTGATCGTCTCAACCTTTTCAGCAAGGAAGGCCTTGATAGCCTTGTTCAGAGCAGTGTTTGGGTAGGACTTTCCGAGTAACGGAGGGAATCAGTCAGATGGCCCGAGTAATCGCAAAGAAGCTTCTTGCGAATACTGTTGGGCTGAATTCGCCAACCCATCCACGTTTTGATCAGATCAGTTCCACGGAGACCGTGCGTAACAAGAACCGAGATCTTCTTGAGAAGAGGCTGGATAGCTTCTCTCTCGGTGTCAGAGGCAAAGGATTTCATGTTGTTGTTGAGAATGAGGGGTTCGACCGAATAACCCGGTAAAGGGTGTTCACCGGCAGGTATCTTGGCTTTACAGTAAAAGTATGATTTTTGCCAATGTTTCACGTGGGTATGAAGTTCTAGAGAAGGCATGGCAGAACCTTTGCGGCGTTGAATAGAAACACCGCCACAGACCAAGAGGGGGCCATTCTTGTGCTCACGCTGAGGTTTGCACAAGAATAGCTCCAGAAAAGAGCTAAGCTGGGAGGAGTGCATAAGTATGATTCACAAAGAACTATGTAATTACTAATGTTCAAGATGGAATTGGGTCCGAGATCGAAGACCCGGAGGCCGTAGTGACGAAGAAGATCCCTAAAGAAAGGATGACCCGGGTGACATGCTCAAGAAAGCAGATAACTTCACCTTCCTTGGGGGAAGGCCGAGTCTCCTCTTCAGTCCCTCTCCACTCGATCTCCGACTGAAGAGGAAGAACGCCGGCCTCTGCCAGTTCTTCCAGCTTGGTCTGTGTAGCCATGGATTTGGCCCAGTTGGCCGTAATCCCAGATTTGCGCTTGGTGGTCTTTTTGATCTTCTTTGATGCCGATGCGGTGGCGCCATCACCGGCCTTGGCCTTGGCCTTCAGCTTCCTCGGATCCTTGGGTGCCATGAGATCTAAAGATCTAGAAAATAGCAAGAAAAGAAAGGAAAAAACCGAGCTCAAGAACAGCCAAGGATGAACAAAACAAGATCTAGATGGAAACCAAATGCAGGAATGAAACTTACCGGAGCTTGTGGAGATCTGGTGCGGAGCTGATTTCCCGGTGATTAGCTGCGGCAATGCGGGGCTCCGATGGCCGGCGGCGGCGCGGTGAGCTTGGAGGAACCCTAACCCTAGCTCGGGAGAGAGAAGGAGGTTGAAGAAGAGGGCGCGGTGAATGGGGAAAGTGAAACCCTTTTTTACTGTGGCCCACTATTTATAGCCCAGGGTGAAACCCTAGGAGCGTGAAACGAGGAGATAAGATTCTGTTTTGATTATGGGTCAAAGATACGAGAGAATGTCAGAGAATGTTCTTGGTCGTTGACCAGAGGGTTAAGTGTGAGAGAAAAGCCGGGTTATAAAGAGAACCGCCAAAAGGAGCTGGTCTGAAACATAACCCGGCCATTCAGTGTAATGCTTTTTATTTTGTTTTCAGGAGTTTAACTCGGATAATCTCATCAGCAGCTACCCTCGAGTAATTGAATCAAGATCAAGATTATCAAGTGAAGCAACAGATGAGCTTATGCAAGTCAAACTTGGGGACTACTGTTGGGGGGATAATAACCCGGTATACTCATGACCAAGGAATAATCAGTCGGACGGCCCAAGGCTGGTCCGAGTGAAGTGTACAAGATATGGGCCGGGTTATAGTTGGGCCAATAGGCCTAACATGACTCGTCCCTGGAAGGAAGGACCTAGAAGAACTGGAGTCCGAGTGAAGGAAGAAACCGGGTGACTTGGAGGCTACGGAAGGTCTAGAAGAACCTAGAGTAGGACTCCGTGCTCGTATGTAACTCGGTATTCATTGTAAGTTCGGGAGACCCGGCGTCTATATAAACGGGCTCCCAGAACATAGATAGATAAGTTCTAAGTCTCAAGTCATAAGTTTCAACCCTAGTTCGATATCACCGCTATCAAGCGAAACCCTTGTAACCTGTCTCGTAACCCGGCTCTGTTGTCGTAGCCGAGTTATCGAGACCTTGAGATCAATAACATAGAAGCAGGAAGTAGGTCTTTATCTCCAATGGAGAGGCTGAACCTGGGTAAACCTTTTTCCCCAACGAGCGTGACAATCTCCTGAAGGACCAAGGCGCCTTGCCCCAACATACAAGTTACCCTATGGTAACATCTGCCGTGTTAACCCCACGACAGCGGCCCCATCTCCGGTCAGCCTCATCGCGCCGCCTCCGCCCACGAGCTCGTCGTGCCGCCGGCGAGACGCTGCGCCCTCCTGTTCCCTCGACGAGCCGCCGTTTTCCCTCGCTGCAGCCCAGCCTTGTTGCTGGCGCCGCCTGCCAAGCTCCTTCTCCGGCGCCGGCGGATCCCCGTGCCCAGGCACACGTGCCGCACCTACTACTTGGCGCGCCAGCTTCTAGAACCTCTCCCGTACGCTGCTCGCCACCCGGCCTAGCCTTGCTCGCGTCGCTGGCTCAAATCCCCGTCGTTTTGGGCCTAGCCCACGCGAGCTCCGCGCGGCTGCTCCGGCGAGCTCCTCATTTCCCCATGGCCGGCACCCACAGATTCACCTAGCCCCGCACCGGTTCCCTCCTGAAAAGTCAATATTAGCGCGAGGCACGGACGCCACCACGGCTACGCCGCCAAATCGGTTTTCCCACCGCCCCCCACTGATGCGCCTACAAAATTCCGGCGGGCCCCGGCTTGTTCCTCCAGTGCGGCACCGCGATGCTCCACTGGCTGCCTCTGCGCCTCGCCATCTTCCTCTCCAGGGCCGTTGGTCTGACGCGTTGCTGCCGATGTACTTCTTCACCATGATGCCTGCACTTCCTCCGCGTGAGATTCTACTTTCTTAATCTTCTCCGCTTCTGCTTTTGAGTTGCCGCTGGACCAGTAGCACGCGAACGCAACGTCGAAGCTGCACGAAGATAGCAATGAGGACGAGCAGTCGCTGCTCTCGCGTGATGTGAAGCAAGCAAGGGACTGGCCATATGCATCATCTATCTTGAGATTGGAGTGCGAGTCCCGAGCAGGCCTCAAGCCCTCAACGTCTTAACTCTGCGTGTGCTTCTCTCTGTCGTTTTCTCATATCTGTCGGGTGTGTCCATGTAGTGTGTGATACATATTGATTTGCGGTGGCCTAGTTTGCTCTTCTAGTGCCTCTGATTCCATCACTTCCATCAGTTTCTATAAGTATTGGGTGTTCTGCTTGTTATTGGTGCACAGAACATGTTTGCGGTTATGCATGAATGAGAGCTGGGCAAGAGAAATTCAGTGTACTTCTCGCTCTGATGCTGTGTTCTGCCTAAGAGTGTACGTGTATACTTCCAAACTAAATTTTGTTTGATTGTTTCAATAGGCTGAAGGGTAGAGAGTGGGTACCATAGTGCCATTGCCGGTGGATTCCCTATTTGTATCGTCTATGTGCATACTGCTTAAAAAGCAGTACAATGTTTTCTATAAGGTAGCAGTACACATTCGATTTATAGCACAGTCACATTCGATTACTTGGACCCTTCACTTGTTGTGTACTATGTGTGGTGTTGCTCGGAGGATGCATTGACTTAAGTTGGCCACCGGCGGTCCGGGTTTCTTTTTCTAGCTTGCAGCATTTGTCTGATCTATCAGTTGTAGTACAGAGAAAAACGAAAAAGAAAATAAGTTCAGTTAGCAAACATTTAGAAGTACACATCATTGCAAATTGGAAGTACAAACTGATCATATCCGGCAGTAATTTTCAGCTAAAGCAAGCACGGGGACTGAGAGAAGATGATTTCGATCTTTTTTTTGTCAGAAAATTGCCGCATGATTTTATAGTCAAACAAAAGAGGAAGTTCAGTTTGCGGCCACCTGGCAGTACACACAAGTGAACGTGGCAGTGCACTTTTCTACCTCCAGATTGTTTTTTTTGGGTAAAACGACCGGAGTGTTATTTAATTTGAGCATTCACTATAATTCGTTAAATGCATTACTTATTATAATTAGACTCATATACACCATATGAAACTTTAGCTACTGACATTTGAGGCCTACAAAGTTTAAATCGACGAGATTATTATCATATATTTCCGCCCGAAGAACAGAGTACTTGAACTTCTCTCGACACATAGCTGAACTTCTCTGTTGATTCGTGTGTACTGCCGACGTAGTTTTCATGATTAGTGTTTACTAAAACAGCGATAATTTTCTCATACGATTTTCGTTTCAGCTCTATGACCACTCAAAATGCTCGTACTGAAAAGGTGCATCTATTAAATTTACCGGTATAACCGGTAACGAAAATCTCACAAATCAATTTTTAAGTGGGGTTTTTTTGCGGTCAAATTTCGGTCAAACCTATTTTACTCGTTTGATAAATTATTTGACAACCCATCCAACCTCGGAATTGAGTGATTCTTGTTGCGTCGGAAAGATGAAGTCAGTGGCTATCTACCAAAACTGAAAATGAAAACTAAAATATATGAGAATTGCGAGTATTATTCACTAAAATATGTTCATACATCACTTGTACTTCCCAGAAGTGAGTTATGTACTTCTCAAATTACTTATGTGTACTTCTAGGCGGGATATTTTACAGTTTCGCTAAACCTCCCGGTGGTATGTGAAATTCCCTAACAAAATACCTGGACTTCCCTGGAAACGTACTTGAACTTCTCTCGACTCATACCTGAACTTCTCGGTTAATTCATGTGTACTGCCTACGTAGTCATCGTGATTAGTGTTTAATAAAACAGCGATAACTTTCTCATACGGTTCCCGTTTGAGGTGTATGACCACTCGAAATGTTCAGTCGGAGAAGACACATCTATTAAACTTATCGATAACACCGACAACGAAAATCTCAAAAATCGATTTCTAAGTGGGTTTTCTTTCGGTCAAAGTTCGGTCAAACCTTTTTTGCACGTTTGATAAATTAATTGACAACCCATCCGACCTCAAAATTGAGGGATTCTTGTTGCGTTGGAAAGATGAAGTCGGGGAGTATCTAATAGAAAATAAAAATAAAAATAAAATATATGTATAGAAGAATTGCGAGTATTATTCACTAAAATATGATCATACCACATTTGTACTTCCCGAAAGTGAGATTTGTACTTCCCAGATCATTTATGTGTACTTCTAGGCAGGATATTTGTTGTTTCGTTAAACCTCCCCGTGGTATGTGAAATTCACTAACAAAATACCTGGACTTCCCTATAAACATACTTGAACTCCTTACTTGATGCGCGTGTACTGCCGAAGGGGTATTTTCGCGATTGGTGTCCAGTAATTCAGCGATAACTTTCTTATACGGTGCTCGTTTCAGGTGTATGACCACTCGAAATGTTCTGTCGGAGAAGACACATCAACTAACTTTACTGGTATCAAAAATCTCAAAAATCGATTTCTAAGTGGGTTTTTTTGTCGTCAAAGTTCGGTCAAACCCATTTTACACGTTTGATAAATTATTTGGCAGCCCATCCGACTTCGAAATTGAGTGATTCTTTTTACGTTGGAAAGATGAAGTCAGAGACTATCTACTAGACGACGAAAATAAAAATAAAATATATGTATAGAAGAATTGTGAGCATTATTCACTAAAACATGTTTATACCACACTTGTACTTCCCGAAACTGAGTTTTGTACTTCCCAAATTATTTATGTGTACTGCTCCGGATCGATGTGTTGTACTGTCAAAAATAAAGTGTCATTCTTAATTAGCCATCTTAGCTGAGTGCATGTACTCACTCCTTCCGGAAATAGATGACTTAGATTTGCCCAAATTTGGATGTATGTGCATAAAAAACATGTCTAAATACATCCATATTCAGACAAATTGATCCGTATATTAGATAAATTAGTGACAACTATTTCGGGACAGAAGTAAAATATGCTTGTGACTATCCGCGCTGCAAAACACCAAAACCGGAGTATTTTTTTGGAACTACATTCTCACCCTTTGTTTACCGATAAGAAAAATAATGTACATGTAGTCATGTACTGTCAAATCAATGTGCCTGTACTTCAGCCAGCAACGACAATGCATAATTCCACATACTATTACGTGCAAGAAAAGATCTCAATCACACAAAATGACAGTACATCTTCTTATATTTACTGGAACACCAACACAGTATAAAGAACGACCCAAAATCTGAACTGCTGTCACAAAAAAACTGCATCGCAACTGCTCCTGCGTCATGCTTGTACTGCCTGCATGCACAAACTTCCGCCGCGTCTCAACCTTTGTACTTCCCAAATAAGTAACAGAAGCAAAATTTATCCAACTCTCAGAGGCATAGCAATAAACATCTTCAGACATGAAATATAAACTAGAATGTGCACCATAACAAGGCAGCATCAGGCCCTTGGAACGGCGATGTGCACTTTCGGAGTCTGAGATTTCTGCACTTCCCAAATCGAAAACGTACACTTCCCACTTATATACGTTTGTACTTCCCCACCTGAGTACCCTGCAATGTGGAATCCATTATTAAACATATGAAAAAATGCAGAGCACGGGATAAACGAAAGGGGCCGTGCCCAGCAGCTCCACATCGTTTCTCCACAGCTGCACACACGTAGCATTTGCATCCATGATCTCTCAGCTAGCTCTTGCTGATGCTACGGAGAAAATTCTGACGACACCACAGCACGAACAACTCAGATGAGTAGGAAAAAAGAAGTCTGACGGAGGCGCGACCCGGATGGACTCCGGCCAAAAAAAATCTGACGGAGGCGCAGAAGCTCACGTTGGGGAACGGACGAACGGTGGCTTCGCCTACAGCTGCGTTTTGCGGACGCAGGTGCCTGCGGCGGCAGGGAAGGAACAACCCGGCGGCGAAATAAGGAGTGGTGCGTGAGGGGCCAAGGGACAGCGACATCGGGCGACCATCTCTGCTCCTGCGTGGCCCTGTCTTGGGCTCTTGGCGCTCCACAACGAGCTGCCCCCGAGCTCGTCGAGCTTCCTCTTACCCAGCGATGGGGATGTGGGATGGGGCGAGGACTGAGCATCTGGATGCGGCAGCAGGAGCATGAGCGGCAGCGGGCGGAGAGCCGGGGCAGTTGAGGGAGGATGGGGCGGCGGCGAATGGAGCAGGGACCGGCCATGGGGAAACGGGGAACATTTTTTGCGCTGGCCTCCGCGGCCGCACGCCCGCCCGATCTGGAAGAAGGTGGGTAGGAGTAGGGCTCGCACAGCCGGACGGGAGCATCAGGGACCAGCGCGGTGCACCCTGTCTCCGGCGCGCACGAAATCGCGGCGGAGGTTCTGTGATGGCGGGGAACACCTGGCGGCGGAGATCTCGGGAATACCTCCGGTGAGAGCATGTGCGGTGCTGGATAGCGTACGAGGCGGCATCGTTGGGGGCTGGGATTCGACGATGACCTGTGGCGACGGCGCTCTTGCCGGTGGAGTTGCGGAAAGAAGCGGGACGGCGACACGCAGGAGGCTGAGCAGCGGCGCGCGGCCGGCGGGAAGAAGGTGAGCAGGTGGTGGGGAAGGTGCCGCGTCCGGGCCGAGCTCGGCGCTCGCTCGCCCGGCCCGAACAGGAGTAGGAGGTGGTTAAGGTGGGGATGGGGCTATGTGAGTGCGGAAGCGGAACTCGACTTGGAACCGGATCGGTCTGAGGCGCGTCGCGCCCTATAGGGAGCGCTGGTTGTAGATTCTTAATCTACAACCAGTTGTAGAATATCCTGATATATTCAACAACCAGTTGTAGAGTAAGGATCTACAACAATCTCTCCCTATGGGGGAACGATTCTATTAGAAATCCACCGAACCACCTTCTTCCTTCCACGGCGCGAGCGCGCGAGCGCCGGTAGGCGCGAACGCGCGAGCGACGGCCATGTCCCCCGCGCCGCCGCTCGCCGGACGGCCGCCGGGCGCCACCTCCCGTGCCGCCGCGCGCCTCCTCCCGCGCCGGACGACCTTCTGCAACGCCGCGAGCTAGCCGCCCATCCCCGACCTTCTGCGCCGCCGCGCACCTCCCACCCTCGACCCCCAGTGCCGCCGCGAGCTCAATCCCAGACCTCCTGCAACGCCGCGAGCGCATTCCCCGACCTCCTGCGCTGTCTCGCGCCTTCACCCCCACATTCAGCGCCTCCGTGCGTCGCCCCTCCTCGATCTACAGCGCTGTGGCGCGCCGCCCTTGCTCAATCACCTGCGCGGTCGCCGGCGGGACTCCGGGCGCCCCGCCCGCACACCCCCAGCTCTGCCCGCCGCCTGGCTCCACGGCGCTGGTCCAAATGCCCCTGATGCGGTGGTTTTCCCTACCACGGCTGCATCCTCTGCCGCCCAGCTTCCCGTCGGCTCCTCAGGCAAGCAGCGCCCGTCGCCGTTTCCTCCGCACAGATGGCGTCCCAATTTCCGATTTCCGCCAATGGATCCCTGCCGTGGCCAGTCACCACCGCCGGCTGCCCCATCTCAAGCGGCTAGCCCGCTGTGCTGCGTCTTTGTCCAGCCGCCGGTCGCTGCCGCCGGTCCCGGGATGCCTCGTCGCCGGCCAGGGCACCTGTCCCTCCCCGCCAATGGATCCCTGCCGTGGCCTGTCACCACCGCCGGCTGCCCCATCTCCAGCGCCAGCCCGCTGTGATGCGTCTCTGTCCAGCCTGCTCGTCAGTACAGAGGTATTGAAAAAAAGAAGTGCAGGTAAAATAAAAAGGATACATACGCTAGTGGAAGCAGTGCAGGTACACAGCAGCGAGTCCACTCCGTCCTGATCGATTGATGATTCAGTAGATTTTTGGATTGGCTCAAACTGGCCGAAAATTGCTATACTGGTTTCCCGTTTCATTCTCCTCTGTAGAGAGCCCATCTGCGTCGACGGGAGTTGGCCCCTCTGCTCCTGAGCCACCACGCCGGCGCTCGCTCAGGCTCGGAAGCCGCTGTCTCCGGCAGTGCTCTGGCGACCGGCGCCACCAGGTAGCCTGCGAGGCCGAGCCGCTCTGCATGGTAGCTCTCTCTCTCCACCTTGCAGCCTGGGCAGTGCATATATCTGTCGACGAAAGTACAAGTCTTGTACTGTATATTCAGTTAAATACTACACATCGCTTGTATTCTCGGGTGTGTTCTGATTGAGAGAGCGAGCTAAGCTAGCTTCGTCTTTTTTTTTTGCTCTCTGAATTTCTATGGAAGCAGGCCGCAGTTGTGTTTCATCTTTTTTTTGACATTGAGCAACACTTGTGTGCTACTAGAGAGATTAATTCGGATTGAACTATTTCTCCACTACACTATGCATTTTTTAAGTGTGAAAAAATAATAAAATCATAAAAAAAATACATGAAGTACATACAGTGACACTAGGATAAACAGTTTCGGAAGAACGCATGGTTACAGCTAAGGTCGGACGATGGTGTGGTGGCGCGAGGCACAGCTAGGCGCCGGCGTCAGCTATGCTCGGATGCTAAGCTGTTTGCTGATGTGGTTCTATATCTAGCATCGATGCATAAACAATTGAAGAGAGAGAGAGCGTGGTAGATGATAACTATAGGTAGTGTGTGGAGGAGAAAATCGTTTCTTCTAGTGTAGAAAAAATGATCAGCTTTATTTTAGGTAGCATATTCATATTTGGCATTGTACTACTAACAATAATTAGGCAATACACTCACTCGTCGCAGGCAGTACATAAACGACTAAGGGCAACTCACCAGACCGACTCAGGCACTACATAAACGACTAAGAGCAACTCTAATAGACCGCGTGCCGCCCCGGATTCCTCGCCGCCGGCAGTCCCCGGGCGCCGTCCTGGCTTCCTCGCTGCCGGTAGGCCCCGCGTGCCGCCCGGATTACTCGCCGCAGGCAGGCCCCACCGGGCATCCCCCCAGCTTCCTCGCTGCCACCAGGCCCTCGCGCCGCCCCGGATTCCTTGCCGCCGCCAGGCCCCTGCGCCGGCCCGTTTTCTTCGTCGCAAGTGGAGGAGCATCACGCTATTCCACCGCCACCGACCGCCGGCGCTAGACCTCCTTTGGTCCATTGGGGACGGTAGACAGACGACGTCACCGGCGCAGCTCACCCAGGGCACGTGCCTGCTCACTGGTATCTAAGCAAGGACGTAGCTCCATCAGTGCCGCGTAGACGAGCTCCATTTTATTGATTTGTGTTTGAAAATCGAGTTACATTTTTAAAACAGTACACTCATCTTATTTGAGCAGTACAACCATAAGGGAAGTGCATTTATTTGTTGATTGTTAAGTAATGAAATGATATGTCATTCTAAATAAAAACATCGAGGTAGCACACTCGTCAAAACTGATACTAATAACGATGATAAGGACGTCTCAGCCTCGATAAACCCAATTCCACAAAATAATTAGATTTAAATCTCTCCTATGTAAAAGATATATAAGTTGGGATTACTACACCCCCACCCCCAACCATAAGTCACAATGAATACACATTACAGGATTTTGTTGATCCAACGGCTCGGCTTCGTCGCCCGTCGCCGCTTACGCGGCGTACGGGCAGACTCAGCATCGGTACCGCGTTGACGGGCGATGAAACCTCCGAACCCTAACGCCATCGCTAACGCACCATGGGTTAGACATTTCTCCCATGAATTTGTGAAAAATAAAACATGTGAATTAGTTACCATCACATATATATGGGTGATGCACAAAACCAACAGGAGTCACAAAAAAATAATCACAAGTTAGACTCACAAAAAAGGGCAGTACAACATTGCCAACCTAGACAGTACAAATTCTAAGCACATGAAGTACAAGTACATGACATAATATTATATTAAAAATAATAATAAATCGAACTTCTAATACTAATAACGATGATAACGACGTCTCAGCCTCGATAAACCAAATTCTACAAACTAATTAGATTTAAATCTCTCCTATGTAAAAATATATAAGTTGGGATTACAACACCCCCACCCCCAACCTAAGTCGTAATGAATACACTTTACTGGATATCGTCGATCCAACGGCTCGGCTTCGTCGCCCGTCGCCGCTAACGCGGCGTACGGGCGGACTCAGCCTCGGTGGCGTTAGAGTTCAGAGGTTTCATCGCCCGTCAACGCCCGCGTTGACGGCGACGAAACCTCCAAACCCTAACGCCATCGCTAACGCACCATGGGTTAAACATTTCTCTTATTAATTGGTGAAAAATAAAACATGTGAATTAGTTACCTTCACGTATGGGCGATGCACAAAACCAACAGGAGTCACACAAAAAAAATCACAAGTTAGACTCACAAAACAAAGGGCAGTACAAAATTGCCAACATAGACAGTGCAAACTTTAAGCGCAGAAAGTACATATACATGATATAATATTACATTTAAAATAATAATAAATCAAACTTCTTGTTATTAACTTCGCGTCGACGACGACTCAGCCGAGCCCGTTATATTGTTCTAGAAAAACAAACGACGACACAAAACAAGGCAGTACAGGGTTGCAACAATAGGCAGTACAGATGAATCAACAGAGAAGTTCATGTATGTTTCTAGGAAAGTACAAGTATTTTGTTTGTGAATTTCACATCCCACCGGAAAGTTTAACGAAACGGTAATTATAAAGCGTAGAAGTACACATAAATAACCCGGGAAGTACAGAACTCACTTTCGAGAAGTACAAGTGTGGTATGAATAAGGTTTGACCGAACTTTGACCGCAAAAAAAAAAACCACTTAGAAATCATTTTTTGAGATTTCGTTACCGGTTTTACCGGTAAATTTAATAGATGTGTATTCTCCGGCTGAACATTTCGAGTGGTCATATACCTAAAATGGACACTGTATGAGACAGTTGTCGTTGATTTACTGAACACTAATCGTGAAAATACCCCGTCGGCAGTACATACGCATCAACCGAGAAGTTCAAGTATGTTTTTAGGGAAGTCCAGGTATTTTGTTAGTGAATTTCACATACCAACGGGAGTTCAACGAAATATCCCGTCTAGAAGTACACATAAATAATCTGGGAAGTACAAAACTCACTTTTAAGAAGTACAAACCTGGTAAGAACAAGTTCTAGTGAATAATAGTCGCTATTTTGCTACACATATTTTTAGTATGAACAAGTTTTAGTGAATAGTACCCGTCGGCAGTACATATGCATCATCTAAGAAGTTTAAGTATGTTTCCAAAAAAGTGCAGATATTTTGTTTGTGAATTTCACATCATGCCGGGAAGTTTAACAAAACAGTAAGTATCCAGCCGAGAAGTACACATAAACAATCCGGGAAGTACAAAACTCACTTTCGGGAAGTACAAGTGTGGTATGAACAATTTTAGTGAATAATAGTCGCTACTTTGCTACAAATATATTTTTATTTTCATTTATTAGTAGATACTCCCTGACTTTATCTTTCCAACGCAACCAGAATCACTCAATTCCGAGGTCGGATGGGTTGCTAAATAATTTATCAAACGGGTAAAAATGGTTTGACCGAACTTTGATAGCAAAAAAAAAAACTCACATAGAAATCGATTTTCGAGATTTTCGTTACCGGTTTTACCGGTAAATTTAATACAAGCGTCTTTTCAGTCTAAGCATTTCGAGTGGTCATACACCTGAAACGGACAGCGTATGAGAAAATTATCGCTGATTTAGTAAACACCAATCACGAAAACTACATCGGCAGTACAGACGGATCAAACGAGAAGTTCAGGTATGTGTTTGAGAGAAGTTCAGGTACTCTGTTTCTTCGGGGCGGAAATATTTCACAATAATCTCGTCGATTTGAGCTTTGTATGCGTGAAATGTCAGTAGCAAAGGCTTCATATGGTGTAATATGAGTCCAATTCTAATAAGTATTGCATTTCATAACGAATTAAAGTGCTAAACTCGTCAATTTGATCTCGGTACTCCCGTGAAACACCGATATTGTGATGTTAGAACTATTAAAATTACTTTTAAACGGTAAATAATTTGCAAAATCGACCAACATAAAAAAGTTGCGTATCATCGTTATCTTTCCAATGCCATAACATTTGAATCATTCCGATAAGTGGTTGAGAAACGACGATCAAAATTTGGTCCGCCCATATATGTTATTTTGATGTTAGAACTATTAAAATTACTTTTAAATGCTAAATAATTTGCAAAATCGACCAACATGAAAAAGTTGGATATCGTCGGTATCTTTTCAACGCCATATCATTTGAATCATTCCGATAAATGGTTGGGAAACAGCGGTAAAAATTCGGTCCGCCCATATATGTTAACTACAGATTAGTGTATTTTTTAAATCACTTTTAATCGGTGAAGAATTTGGAAAAACCGCAAAAGTATAAAAGTTGCGGAATTTCAACAGCTTTCCAACGGCATATCGTTTGCATCATTCCGATAAGCGGTTGAGAAAATATTTGAAAAATACGTTCGCTGTTATATTTTCAGATTTGAATACTTTTAAAATTAGTTTCAAACCGTAACGAATTTGGAAAAATGTTGTGAGATAAGAAAGTTGCGGAATTTCATTAGCTTTTCAACAGTATATTATTTGCTAAATTCGGACAAACGGTTAGAAAACTACGTCAAAAATACAGAACTTGTACTTCTCGATCACATGAGCACTACATGTAGAACAGCAGGGCAGTACAACTTTGGTTGTAGATCCTTATTCTACAACCGGTTGTAGAATAGCTCATACCTATATATATATATATATATATACAGCAAGCCGGCTCATTAAAACCCTTCCCGTCCCCTGCGACGGGAAAAGAAACGGAACCCTCACGGTCCGTAATTTTCTCGGGGGTATACGAGCCGTAAACGAAAGGTGGGGTAAAACGAAACGGCCAACCAAGTGGCAAAACTGGGCTCGGTCGGGAAATTCGTTGGCTCCGTGAAAACCCGGGTTTTGGGCTAATTTCCCACAATCCAAGCGGGCCCTTAATGTGTACTACTGCTTAATCCGGCTGGCCACCACCAGGCCCGCGGCATGGAGCAGACGGCGTCGCGGTGCTTGTACCAGGCCGCACGAGCAGCGTGTGTTCCCTTCGTGGCTCTGAGGCGCCCAGGCGCGTCTCTCCAGCCGGCAACTACCAGCTCGGCGCGGCCGTCGCCCCCGGCCACGCCCGCTCGCAGCATGAAGTGCGTGGGCGCCGTGCGCCGTTGCGCGCATCCTCCCTTCTATTGAGAGGAAGCCCGTGATCCGCTCGAAGCCGGCAACGTCCAAGACGTCGGTCCAGCCGTGCCCCTAGCCCACAACATCGACCGCCGTCCCGCTAGTAGCCACCGTCGTGGGATTTTGCCTATGCGCGCAGAGCGGCTTTGGCTCCGCATCCGCTCCACGAGGCCGTGACCCAAAACGTATGGGCGGCAACGCCGCAACGCTGATGACAGTTGACAGGCGTCCAATACAATGGCGGTGGCTCCATCAGTCGATCTTGCAAGGCCTACGGCCTAGCTAGGCACCCTGGGTTCTGCTACTCCCCTGCTTGGCGCCGGCAGCTGCTCTTGTGCGAACCCGCCTCGTAGGTGTAGCATTATTGGTGGACGCCTGCCACGTGTGCGCGACTACGTGCGTCATGACTCATTACTCATCAACCATGTTCATCTGAGGCGACAACCAGGGTTGACCGAGATTAGCAAGCTGTTCTTCTTTCTCAGAAGAGTGAATTTCATTTCTTACCCCCTGGTTTCACGTTTGTGACGGTATTTACCCCATTCAGCAGATTTTCTACATTTTTACCCAATTTAACAAAAATCGTGCCACAAATTACCCATTTAAGTTTTTCCCCTGTTTCTGTGCTGAATGTGCATGCCACGTGGGCAATTTGGTTAGTATCCTAGTTTTTCTCCTGGTTTATTTGCACCGCGCCACACCTGGCTGAGCCACGCGCACCCGACCCGTCATACCAGACTTGAAACGCACCACACCCACTCTCCCAAACAGAGGAAACGATGACGATGAACAACAGCGGCTGGCGAGGTGCAGTGCACGGCGACAGGGAGCTAGGGCGCACGAGATCCTACGGGTAGTAAGAGGAAGGACAGAGGAGCTCACAGGGAGCGCGTTGGCGCAGTTCGGGAGGCACATGCATGGCTAGAGCGACGCCCTCGACAACAACTGCATGCGACGGAGTTTGGTGACACGGGGACGACATCTCAAGGTCGTAGGGGTCGTTGCTACCATATTCGGGGGGCCGGTGCGGAATTAAGGAAATCAGGCATGGTTGTCAGGGCTCGAGAACGGCGAAGAATCAGGCCCGACAACGTTAGGCTGGAGGCGGAGAAGGCGAGGTCGATCTGTTCGATTCCGAGCGTGATCTGCTAATTCCATCGGTGGAGACATTCAGCTAGTTACGACGGGCTCGCGGAGAAGGCGGGGGAAGCTGATGATTGGGCCATGCCAGTGGAGTCCCAGGCGTCGGTGCAGCGCGCCACCTTGAGGAGCGCTAGTCCACCGTCGCGTGGGGCTCGAGGCCTTCTCCGGTGGTGCCTGCTGCGGAGGAGACAGGGACATGGACATGTTGCGGCGACACCAGTATGGTGGCAAGAAGGCCTCCAGTCCTCCTGTCGGCGCTGGACCAACGAGTGAAGAGGAAGAAGCTGGATGGTGCGGCTCGGGTGATGTGTTACAGTACGACTGCACGGCTGCACCAGGTCGGTGCAGTTCAGACTCACTAGAAAAAGGGTTCTCTTTGCAAAGGGAATATCACGTTTATTCTCGTCACGACAAGTGTCGTCTTCTCCTTTCTTGGTCCCCCATTATTATTTGCATGTCCGCCAAGTGACACCAACAGATTGAAAGTGGGGAAAATGAGAGAGAAACGGATACGGGAGGTGGGAGGGCAGCTTTTGCCTTTTATTTTTCAAAACCGAAATTTCAAAACGAAATATCTTGAGTATCGTTTATCCAAATTACGAACCGTTTTCACTTTTGAGCTCCTCGCGTCAAGATCTATAAAACTAGATCCCATGTTGATAGGTTTTGACGAACTTTTTTTTTACTCCCGGTTGTGTATAGTTTGTACATCCTGTTCTGTGTACTTATACTCCACTTCTGTGTACTATACATTTCCTGTTCTGTGTAGTTTTGTACTCCATGTTCTGTGTAGTTGTACTCCCTGTTCTGTGTAGTTGTATTTCCTGTGTCTGTGTACTTTTTTGTGTAGTTTTGTACTCCTTTTTCAGTGTAGTTGTATTTTCTGTGCCTGTGTACTTTTCTGTGTAGTTTTGTACTCCCTGTTCTGTGTAGTTATACTTGCTGTGTGTGCTTTTCTGTATATTTTTTACTTCCTATTCTGTGTAGTTGTACTTACGGTGTTTGTGTACTTTTCTGTATATTTTTGTACTCTTACACCGTGTAATTTTGTACACCTTTTCATGTGAAGTTTATACCCTTGTTTTGTGTACTTTGTACACCCTCTGTTATAATATCAATAGTTTATACTCCGTACTCCCTTTATATTCGTGCGTGTACAACTATCGTAGACGCTTAAAACGAGGCGCAGCCGAGATGATGCGCCGTAGGCGCTTAGAGCTTTGCGAAGCAAAGCCATCGAGACGAAGCCGAGACGTAGCATGCGCAACGACAAATGCGCGTAACGACCAATGTACCTCTTTCAAGATATTTATTAAAATTTATCGAGCCGAAGGCGAGCTGTAATACTACTTACGTCAGAACAATCGGAAGTACGTGAATCGGAGTACGTGGTTCCTTTGTTTATACTGGTATACTAAATCTGTACATCCGTGGTGCTTCCTTTGTACTAGTATACTAATTTGGCCAATTAGGAACAACGATGGCAGCACAGAGTACTTCCGATCGATCGATCATGATCCAGGATGTACAGCTTCGTGTAAGATTGCGGAATATGTTGTATTGTATTGATTTTAGATTGATTACAATGAGCCACGGCGGGCTGTATATAAAGAGGACAAGACTTGGGGACTACGAAACCTACTAGAGATAAACTTGGATTACAAACCGAAACTACCAAAGCTAGCCTATACGTGATATACTCTAACCCCCCCCCCCCCCCCCCAGTCGGATCGGTAGTGACGTGAACAGCTGGAGCGTCGCGGATGGTCTGACTGGAACACAATCCGAAGTCGCGAACTGGAGAGGGAGCCGAGGTGATAGCCCTTGATGCCGATGTAGCCGAGTTGTGGGCTATGTAGTCATGGTCGATGTTGCCGTTGTTGGGATAGTTGAGGTAGACGTTGCTGGAGTTGATGTAGACGAGGTAGGCGGCACGCCTTGCAGAGCTTGCCAGACTCAGGAGCGCGTCGGGGTCGAAAGCACGCGCCGGTGTTGCCAATACCGGACATGCGAAGACAGGGACCACCATGAACTTTGCGAGCCAGAGTCGGATGAAGAAGCAGAGAAGATCTCCGAATTCGGTCGGTGCTTAGCGCAGATTTTCCGCCGTTTGTTGCCGGAGCAGACGAAAAGGTTGGGAATTTTTTTTTGTGTAAAATAAAATAGACTGCAACTCTGACGACACGTTTGTGGTGGACGAAGACGGCGTGGTGGTTGTTGAAGTCGTTTGTTGGTGTAGATGATTGTCGGCGATGTAGAGGTAGAAGATGCTGAGGACGTTCTTGATGTAGAAATTTGTCGGCGATGATGACCACGAGCGTTGTTGGTGCAACCCTTGTGTTGACGGCGAGGCGCGTACTTGGGGACGAGCTTATCCCGATTGATGTTGTCGAAGACGACCCGACGTGAAGGCGACATGCGGAGGTTGCAGTCGGCGACGACGCGTGAAGACGTCCCTTGGGGCGCCGCGCAGGGCGTCCTTGGCACGGTCGATGACAAGTAGTTGCCGGAGATGAGTCGATGACGTGTCGGAGTAGAGGCGCGCGAGGACGACAGGCGGCGGTGGGCGACGCAATCCGATCTATGATCGGCGAAAGAAGAAGAAACACCGGTCAAGTGACCGGCGAGAAATTTTCGACGGTCGAAGATCTAATCTACTATTTGCGCGCCGGCAAGATGAATCTCGCCGGGGCGCGGCAGAAGCGTTGGTGGCTAAACCCTAGGCTGCGGAGCGGATTGCTCTGATACCATGTAAGATTGCGGAATATTATTGTATTTCTTGATTCTAGATTGACTAGGAAACGTGCCCGTGCGTTGCAACGGGAGAAGAAATTCATGTCCTTCAAACTCATAATCATCCTATCCAATATTAGCGACACCTATCCAGATGTTCACCCATGAATTCTCATCAATTTTGACCGATGCTGACATTGGTTTGAAATGAATTCGATAGAACCACATAATTCAAAGTTCAATTGAAATACATTCCATAATTCATAATTTGGCAATATATGTATATATTAAGTGTAGAAATAATTCACAATATTGATTTTTCTCTTCGCAACTAATATCAATTAGATTCTCGGGCGATGATTTTATTTTGAGAATATGCATGTCCATTGACCAAGATTTGACAAAAATAAAATATTCAAACTGAATTCTTCAAATCGCAACAAGCTTGTATGTTAACTTTTTATAAAATCGGATACAAGAATTAGGGTCCTAAAATTATTAATTAGAGAGAAAATGTGTCGTGGAGACACCCAAACAATCACCACAACGTTTTCTTTTTGCCTCATTCAGATATCCTTTCTAACACTCGCATTTCCAAGAATATTTTATATGAATCGAGGCATTCACATCTCATATACTATATAATAATTTGAATAGTCCGATGGTTTTAGAGATAATAGGAAAAGTGAAATATGGCTAAGCAATACGAATACATCCATTGGCTTGATACTTTTATTTGGAATAAGCTGATACATTTGGAGGCTTGACTGGAGCAAAATACCTGTGCGTACCCAGGCAAAAATGTAGAGCAAAGATATTGCACCCATTTTTATCCCACTCAATAATGTAGAGATAAATACCCGTGATACATTTAGATGGCTCATTTGGTTGTGAAGAAGAATGCAAAATCAGTAGTAAATCTCTACCCCATCTCAGTTTTCTCTGCTATCAAATATGCAGCACCGTACCAGGATCCTCTCTGCTCTCTCATGCAGCGAACACAACAAAGTAAAATAAATGTAT
Source organism: Poa pratensis (assembly GCA_947311845.1). Classification (NCBI taxonomy): domain Eukaryota; kingdom Viridiplantae; phylum Streptophyta; class Magnoliopsida; order Poales; family Poaceae; genus Poa; species Poa pratensis. The sequence goes on from CAMZMU010000117.1 coordinate 108,582,436, forward strand.
CTATCCTCTCTACTCTCTCATGCAGTAAGGCGGTCCTCTCTACTCTCTCATGCAGAAAGCACAACAAAGAAACTAAATTTCAACCCTACATCCTCTCTGCCCTCAAACAGCAGCATGCACGCAAAGAGAAACAAAACAGAAAAATCTACTCTCAGATGTCTGCTTCCAAAGGATGCAAGCAAGGTAACAGCACGCAAGCAAAGTACACACATCTCTCAACTCTCTACTTGCCATCTCCTTCTCTGGAACAAACAGTATGAAAGTGGAGTTTCAGCACCAAAATTCCCTGTCTCTCTTCTTCCAATTATTATCTAGCAGAAACAGAAAAACAACCGAGTATTTCCTCGCTCAATTCCCTGCTGCTGGTTCTATCCTTGAGCTGCTCAGCCATGGGAGGCGGCAGAGCTTTAAGATCTGAAGCGTGTCTACAGCCGCGTGTGCTTATAACAAATTTGACGGTAAAATACACAAATTCCGTTATAGGGGGTCCCTGCGTTTTGAAGCAAGTACACAATACTGGAACTCTTCCTTGCAACGGGGGAAGATGTACTCCACGAAGCAAGCCCAGAATTGTTCGGTGGCGCGCAGCACTTTGCCGCACGGCGAGCCGGCCGTCAAGGACGTTTCAGACAGAGTCGCATCGGAGCTAGTGGTTGCCGTGCGCACTGGGTACCGCCTCCGCCGGGAGCAGCGGCCGCGAATATAAGAACCGGCCGGTCGCCGCTCGGAGTTCCATCGTGAGATGCGTCGACGACCGGAGAGGAGGCCCCGCAGCTTTTGATTCTGAACCGAGCGCCGTTAGCAGGCTATAGCCTCCGCCGGGGACGCCCAAGCACGGCCTCCTCCGCCTCGGCGCCGTGCCTCCGCCGGGGACGCCCAAGCACGGCCGCGAGGTCGACCCGGGAGACGCAGCGCGGCGCATCAGGTCCTCGCTCTCGGCGGGTAGCAGCCCAGCCTCGATGGTCTCGGAAGAGCGGGTGGCCAGGCGGTGGCGCAGCCGTACGCGCGCCAGCTCTGGAGCGAGGGATACGGAAGAAATCCGCCTTGCTCCGCCGTAGTACCTCCGCCCCTGCTGGCTGCTGCTCTCCCGCCGCCGGCTGACCCTCTTCTAGGTCCTGGCTATTTGGTACTCGTAGCTCGATTTAGGGATTTCGTGGGTGGTGACCGATGGGGAAAGCAGCGCACGAAAAAAAAGACGAAACGTTTTCTTTCACTTACCGGTGGCATTGGTGGGTAAATATGTGATTTGTAGAAGGGCAAAATCGTCCAAAAAAATGACGTACCGCCGCCAACCATCACCGTTTTCAATATTATATAGTAGAGATTACAATGAGCCAGGTGGGCTGTATATAAAGGGGACAAGACTTGGGACTACGAAACCTATTAGAGATAGAATTGGATTACAAACCGAACTATCAAGGCTAGCCAATACATGATATACTCTAACACTTCGTACGCGGAACGGCGGAAGGAGCAGCCGCGGCTGCCGCGCGGCAGCTTCGTACGCGGGACGCGCCAGTGGAACGCGCGGGGCTTCGCGACGCCACGTGGCTGTGAGCTTGCTATTTCAACAGAAAGCGAGCTTTGGAAAGGAACCTTTTACTAGTTGTACCCATATCATCGCGGTGCCGTGTCGGATTGTCACGAGACGATGTGCGCGTAGAGGAGCAGGTTCCAGACGTCGGGCACGCCGGGGAGGCACCAGTGGATGCAGTCGGCGAAGCTGCGCCCGGGTCCCGCCGTTGCGCCTCCGTCAGGGGATCCCACTGCCGCCGGACCGCCGGTGCACCGATGGGTGCGCGTCTCTGCGCCGCTCCGACATCCCCGTCACGTTCACCACTCTCACCGCCACGCCGCGCGCGCAAAGATGCTGGACTTTCTCCTCCACCGCGCGCGCGAACGCCGGGCTCAGGCCGTGGTCGCCGCTGCTTGCCCTGTCCGCCGCCACCGCGGCGAACGGCTCCGTCTCGTTGTAGCAACCGTGGTTGTCGCCGTCGGAGCGGAGGTGGGTGGGCGACATGGACATGAAGAAGAGGCTGGTGCGTGCACGGTCGACGTGGAACTCCAGCCAGTCGGCCCACGTCGTGAGCGCCAGCTCGAAGGCGCGCAGGCCGTCGACCGCCTTGGACACGCCGTACGCCGCGTCGAACGGCCCCCACCTGCAACACGGATGAAGAAATGTCAGTTACCTCCAGGCCAGGGGCAACAGTAAGTCAGCTGGTTCAGTGATCAGTTACCTCCAGGCCAGGGGCAGTTCTTACTGGACTTTGATGGAGGGGTGGCGCCACAGAGGTATGAGTTGAAGACGAGCACGTCGGCGTCGGTCTAGTTCCGTGCGTGCTCGACAATGGAGCCGGCGCGCACGGTGCGGTCGTCGACGCGGTGGTGCAATGGGTGGTCGGAGTTCGACTCCACCAGCAGCGGCGACCAGTAGAAGTCCACCGACGCGTTGTACTCCTGAAACAACCCGTCGATTTGCTTAAGCGTTCATGGGATTTGATCATCCCTGCTTGCGATTATGTTCTTACATACGTGGATGTGGAATGAGAAGAGGGGTCCGGTGGAGTTGAGGGTCTTGTGCAGGCCCGCGGTGGCGGTGTCGATGAGGCACACCATGGACACCCACTGGTTCCGGTTCAGAGAGTCGCCCACGAACGCCAGACGCTTTCCCCGCAGCTTCTCCAGCAGCGTCGCCGCGTCGAACCTGATCGATCGATTTGTATCACCTCATCATCCTTTAACTTACTGGGTTGATAGGATTTATGCTTCTAGCGTAGGCAGCTTGTGCACCACGCACCTGCATGAGCAGTTGAACAACCCATTGACCCGAAACCATGCTTCTGCTGTCCCTCAACTCCAGATTCCTATCTCAGAGACCGTGTGCAGCTTAAGACAAAAGTACATTACGTGGGAAGCGTACCTCGGAATGTCGCAGCCGTGCGGCTGCCACCGCCAATGCTGGTACCGGAGGTCCGTCCTCCCGTACTTCCCGCACGCCAGGTTCTCCGACATGAACCGGCACGCGCTCTCCTCGTACAGAGGGTACGCCTCCGGGTCATACACCCACCTTCCGGAGGACATGTCGCACGCTTCCACATCCCGGCATCCGCCGTTGGCGGCGGTGAAAGGCGGAGGCAGGGTCGGCAGCTCCGCGGCAGCGCCGCTACTCCTGGTCGTCGTGACCAAGAACGCCGCTATGTGTGGCACTGACGTCGTGTCGGAGCCAGAGCTGCTGCTCCTGCTCGTCGTGACCGACACGACGGTGACGACGACCATCACGAGCACCAGCAGCACGAACGAGCTGAAGCATCGCTCTGGAGGCGGACGCTGACGGTGACTACGCCCCATGGCGTCGTTGATTTCTTGGCCGTCCCCTGCTGCAGGCGCGCCTCCTCGTGGTCGCCGGCGCGGCGTTGGTCTGGCACTTGCGCACGGAGCGCTGCCGGTCACCTTGACAGCCATCTGCCTCCAGCCTATCGTGTTCTCCAGGCTCCAGCATGTACGCAGGGAAGAGGATCAAATAGGTAGCTTGCATGCACACGGCGACAGGCGAAGTTGTTCAGTCAGTCAGTGCAATATGCTGCAGCAGGTGCAATCGCTTGTTGTAAAAGGATCTCTTTTAGGTGAGAGTTGTTGCCACTGATTGACGTCGTCTTTTGGTGCACCGGAACTTGGGTTAGTAGTCGTCTCAACCTGTACATCGACTATCCTGCTCCAAGATAATCGCGTGCACATACTATATACATTTATAGGGTCTTCTTAAAGGTGTGCATTCTAAGGTTTTCCTGCAACCGGCACGAAATATGTACACTCTCTCCGTTTATAAATGTAAACCTTTATTTTTTGGCATACATATATCTAGACATTTTTAGTGTAAAATTCTTATGAACCTTGCACTAAATCATGTCTAGATACATGTGTGTCAAAAAAGGCTAGAAAAGATTACATTTAGCAACGGAGGGAGTATTTCATTAAACGAAAGAGAATCGACCTAAGAAAACTCAATTAAAACTGCTAAACACCGGTACAATGTAAGAAATTCTTTAACCATTGGCAAGCTAAGGTATACGAATTTGAAGAATTATACGTGGCACATATAGCCAAAATCATTTGATGAGAGTAAGCTGATTAGGGCCAATGCCGTATTTGTCGGGGGAAACTCGGTGTGAAGCCATATGGGTTGCAAATGGTGAAAAGAAAGTGAGGCAGGCTAACATGAAACTCAGGGAACGAGAGAGATACGAGTTTTTTACCTAGCTTCTAAGATTTCCCCGGCAACCGGAATAAAATATGTCTTTTATTATATGGAAGAGAATTGACGGAAAATAAATCTGGTCGAAATAGATAAAGACGAACGAAAAGTATGAAATGTTTTAATCATCAGATTCTATTGATAAGCTAAGCTGTATAATAATTTGGAGAATATATGTGGTGATAATAACAAATATCATTTCATGAGAGTCCAACTGATTAAGGCCATTGCAGCATCTATATCTATATCTCATATAACGCAGAACTTAACTAACATTACTTTGATAATCTATTTTAACAAAACCTATCCACATTAATCATTATTTTATTCATCAATTGAACATGTGATCCACAATAATGTTTTCTAATAATGATCAATCTCTACATGCAAACTATCCATATTATCCATCCGTTTAACCATATAGTTGTCCGTATAATAACTTGTATTATAAACTGACGGTTTTGTTTTGCCCGTCGGCCTATTCTATACAACGTTGGCTATAAAATTTAATATTCGACCGTGATAGTAAAACAATAGTGTATTATTTCAAACATCGAGTATTATAGTAGATAGCCGATAGTTTGTTTTTCCCCGTCGGCTATAAAGTGTAATAGATGGCAGTGGAAGATTAGCCGTCGGTATTAAAATTCATTGTCGGTTATGACATCGGATAGCCGAGAGGTAGTTTTTCCCTTCGGGAAATGGACTTGACCGCCGGTTATTATATTTATACCCGAGAGGTCGTCTATAACCCTTGGGCATTAATGCCACCGGAGGTTATTAGGGTATTAGCCGACGGGCCGTTATTATAATTCATCATTGCAGGACAAACTACTAGTTCGCACTTTATACAATCAGTTTTCTATCGCTTTCTACTATTTACTAGATTCATACACTCGAAAGCAGTCTACAAAGTTATGTAGATATTCAAGATACTAGAGAAAATGACATACAAATAAACCATGTGATAATATTGGTTTGCTTTACGCTAGATACTTGCATAGTGGACATCACATACACACCATTAATAGAGTTCTTTAAATGCTAAAACTAAAGAAAACATTGTTTGTACCACAATTTAAGTTTTGCACCATAAAATGTATATTTGTAACTATAAGTATGAGAATCATACGAGAAATATGTACACTAAGATACATGAATGTGTGTACATTGTTAATTGTCTTAAATTTTTCCGAAAATTTTGGTATTCACTGAAATGAAGTTAATGACCTTTCACGAAAAATTGTTTACCCTAAAGTAAAATAATTTAGTATAAATTGCATTAACGACATTTCATGTAGAATAATTCATTAACCACACTCTCTGGAAGGGGATGCGATTCCATACCCTTCGCATGTTGCTTCGGAAAGCGTAACACCGCGCATCATGGAAACCGGTGGGAAGCGAGTTGCCTCGCACGTCGAATGTTAGAGAATAGGAAGTCAAGGAGAAATAAGCTAGAATTTGTGATGGAGCAGTGGTTTTGTTTGGTCTGTGAGCGATGACATCCATTGTACGTGATCAAATGTCCAATCCTAGTACGGAAGTTGTCAGCCACACGATTATAATGGGCCGATTCCAATTATGGACTGCAATCCATGTTATAATTAAACCCGCAAATAGATTTTTGTTCTGTTTTTATGAAATTTGGTTGGTGTGCTATATTTCTAAAGGGATGCTATAGGTATTTTGGAACAAAATTGTTTTACGCATTTTTTATTATTCTTAGTGCCTTTGACGTGATAGGTTTACTATTTTTAATTGTTTTCTCGATTAAACATAAAATTGAACTAAAATATGTCTATTAATCATGTTATTATTCAGAATGAGACATTTTATTTAGAATTTCGATATGTTTAAAATTGGTGTTTTTACCATGTTCACTATCATTGTAAGCATTAGTTTAGTGACCGAACGTTTTTGTATTCTGATGAGAAGATATACTACGGATCCGTGTTATAAGGGGAAACCGGTAATCTATTCCTTATCATGCATACTCTCGAATGTTATAAGTTCGGTTAGTTGATTGTCGAAATAAGGTCATTCAAAATTTATTGTTTAAAATTGGTGTTTAATATGTGAATGCTTGGACTCCACATTTCCTTCTGTCTGGTGTCCACCCCTATGCTGCTTTAAGTTTGAGTCATTCTTCCCAATATTGCACACGTCATTATGCATGAATGTATCAATTTCACCGGATTATCAACGATCTCTCTAAGAAATACACTTCCAAGGAATTCCTTGCCACAATTTAGGAGTAATTCCAAGGCTACGAGAAGAGTGGTGCTCATGAGCTTGTTATGAAGCTTCATGATAAATAAATATACTATTAAAGGGAATGCTAGGCGACATAATTATCGGTTTTAATGTATTAACATATTCAGGAAGACTAAATTACACATATATTAAAAAAACCTACACATACATTATACATACCGATCATAGATAATACATGAGAACAAATATCCCCAAAAAGGAGGACAAATAACTAATAAAACAATAGATAAACAAAATAAACATGATATTCACTCTGGCAACATACATATACATATACATATACATCAACATAACTACTGTAATTCTAGTCTTTCTTAAGGATCCTAACGTCCTTCCAGTGAGACTCCATGCGGCTAGAGTCGTGGTGCTGCGCGTAGACGCCGAACTTGAAGTAATGCGAGTGGCCACCGCGGCCGGGCACATGCAGCTTCTCCTCGCCATCGATGTACACAGTGAGCTTGGACCCATCGACATCATGAACCACGTTCAGTTTAAACCACCGGTTGTAGATGTTGTCCTCGACGAGCTGTCTGTCGTAGTAACGCAGAGCGCCGTCGTAGACGTGCAGCATGAGCGTGCTGGCAGCCCCCTTCACTGGCTCCGAACACCTGCATGATGCTCACACCCGATGTGCCCGAGGGGACATAGCCGTACCCCTCGAACTGCCACACACCCGAGCTATAATCGTATCCCTGCAGGCAGAAGAATACCAAAAGTAACACATCAGTTAATAACTAGATCTTGTATACCGTATATATTTAGTAAGTAAATTATTAGTTATGCTAATAATTTATTTTGATAAATGAATCTTTGTTGGCTCTCCAAACCTCACATCAAGACTTTAGAAGAGTTCAACACTATACCTTTACATAACTAAGAAGCACACAACCGAAAATGATGTTGATGATCACTTACTGTCATCTTGATCTCTGTTCTTGGCTTGGTGTGGCTCTGGAGGGCGTGGGGCTTGTCGGAGGAGAGCACCCACAGCTTCCGCACGGTGCCGTCGAAGCTGTACCGCGCACTGCTTGCTTCGTCATACGGTCGCTGCAGCTCAAAGTTGCCCTGGTCGAGGCTCATAGCCGTGAACCCGACCGTCGGGTCGGCGACTTTGGGTGCCCGGGCGCTCCTCGCCGCAACGCATGACCACGACGCCATGAAGACAAGCAGAGAGACAATGATCCATGACAGAGCGCGAGGAGCCATGTCTACTTGATATATCTGTGGCTTCTGCTTTGGCTTCTTCGGTCGTGTCTCGATGTAGAGGCTTGTGATGAGAATGAGATGTGGAACTAATCAGGTTTCCCTGTGGTTTATATAGTTCTTGGGACGGATCTCAGGTTTTATATACTTGGAGAAAGTGACAGTCCAAATTGGAGAATTCACAACGTATATGGTAATCGATCTTGATGTTTACACATAGAGGATACGTTGGATACATGCGTTGGAATATTATATTAAGTGTTCGTTACTTAGTGTAATATTCAGCTTTTTACTACGTACAAGATGAGATTGACTGAGTAGCTAGCTAGCCAGTTTAGATTTGAATTGTTCTCGGCCTGCAGTATCCTATGGATGCATCGCTGCGTGCCCCTTTGTGCCTTGAAATTACCCACCACAGCTGAATATGGTCGCATATCCAAAATAAACATCTGACCGTACGTTCTCAAAAGTAAAATTCTCATCTATAAAACCTGTTCTAAGCTCACTTTTTTCTACCATTGTATCCAACCTATAGCAATGATCTCCAGTGGTTATTTCACGATAGTCGAATTCAACCTAAAGTTTTCATGCATGCTAGATCAAAACGCAGGCACACAGACACCTGTCCGCGTACGCTCGTGGCCGGGGTGATCACCTAAAATTTTGTTTTACTGCACTGTTATATTGGAAGTGTTCATCTGAAGAGGCGGCAATTAGCATTGACGGCACGTTGTTATTTTCGTGTTACCGACGGTAATTCCATTGGTGATCAATCTTCGGCGTGCTCTCGTGAACACGGCAGTTTAATTTGAGAGAAGCGTTGAGCTAGCTGTCTACGGCTGGCAAGGAAGACGTGTATGAAACCTGATCGCCAACATGCAAGCGCTGGATGGCAAGTCGCCGTACGTACTCTCTAACCCGTCGCGTATGGATCACGGCGTAGAAAACATGTACATTGATATGTACTATGTGTGTAACTCGTTGCATTTTCTTGTAAAAACACTGTTTTTCTTCTATAAAAATAAGGCACCCCCAAATGACGTACTCTCGAAAAATTGTCCACGGCATAAAACGAGAAAAGACTGAATTCTTCATCTAGCGGCAAATATTGTCATGATCTTATGTCTTCTTCCTACTCTTATCCTGATTTTCTATTCAATTCCTCTACCCTAATGGATTTAGGCACTTTGCGATAGTGCTGGCTGGTTTGCCGAGTGCTTTTTATCAGGCAGTCGGCAAGCACGCGACTTTATCCGTTCTAATTAAGCATGGTTAAAGGCGGACGTACGGGGGTCAAATTTGCCGACACGGCAAACAAGTATAACAAAAGAGTATGGACATAGACATTTGGATTTTAAAGAGAAAGCTTTTAAATTATAATTTTACTTCCTTCAGTAAAAACACTTATTTGCACTTTTAAGATCTCTTCAATAGGGAAAACGAGATATTTTTATTACAATAAGGCAAAAAGTTAACTGGGCCATATTTTGTGTATACAAGTTTTGGATAAATATTTTAATTCAATATATAAATTTGGTATTTGCTTCACGATAATGTGCATATTTTTATTTTCTAAGCGCCGATAGTTTTTTTTTGTGAAGTAAAGGCAAATAATATGGTACAAAATGACACGTCACTAACTTCCACACAAAGTACCAAACTGGATGGAAAGTTCACAAGTATAAAGATTTTTTCGCATTTTAGCTGGTTTTGTCTATTTATAAATGAGTTTGGGTTGATTTCTAGACAGTAACATAAATTTGACATACAATTGTGTGATGATTTACTCCTAGAGAATAAAAACAAACATTTTAAGGTACCCAAATAGGATTCAGATAATTTTCATTGGCTTAATTCCGCCAATGTTGTTCTTTTGCCAAAGAAGGAGGGTGCGGAGGAGGTCTCCGACTATAGGCCTATCAGCCTCATCCACGCTATTGCAAAGATCATCTCCAAGATGCTTGCTCTTCGTCTTGGGCCCCTGATGAATGACCTTGTCTCCAATGCTCAAAGTGCCTTCATCAAGAAAAGGAGCATCCATGACAACTTTCTGTATGTCAGGAACCTTGCGAGGCGTTTCCACAAAGGGAAGACCCCTGCGCTGCTCTTCAAGCTCGATATTCGTAAGGCGTTTGACTTGGTCCGCTGGGAATACATTTTGGATCTCCTTCAACGTCGTGGATTCCCCCCTAGGTTTCGGAACTGGATTGCCGCCTTGCTCTCCACGGCATCATCGCGTGTTCTTCTCAATGGGATTGCCGGCCCCCCCATTCTGCATGGCCGCGGCCTTAGACAAGGAGACCCGTTGTCTCCGCTTCTCTTTGTCTTGGCAATCGATCCCCTCACTCAAATCTTGGAAAATGCAACTAGAGAAGGCCTTCTTCACAAGCTTCGGGGTAGAGGCACCATCTTGAGGACAACCCTTTACGCGGATGATGCGGCTGTTTTTGTGGCGCCTATCAAGGAGGACATACAGAATTTCGCGTCCATTCTCCATGCTTTTGGTGAGGTTACGGGATTTTGCACCAACTTTGACAAGAGTTCCGTGGTCCCAATAAGATGTGATGCGCTTGACCTTGACGACGTCCTCGAGGGTTTACCGGCAAAGAGAGCTGCCTTCCCTTTGCGCTACCTTGGGCTGCCGTTGTCTGTGAGGCGCCTGAAGAGAGTGGATTTCCTTCACCTTGAGGATAAGTGTGCGGGCAAGCTGCCCACTTGGAATGGCAGATACGTAGCGACGGCCGGCCGTGCTGCCCTTGTCAAGTCCGTCATTGCATCCCAAGCGATCTACTATTTGACGCCCCTAATAGTTCCTCCAGGCACCATGGAGTTTATCAACAAAATCCAACGGGCTTTCTTGTGGTCTGCGAATGACAAGACGACTGGTGCTAAATGCAAAGTAAATTGGGAGCTGGTTTGCCGCCCTAAGGAGCAGGGAGGGCTTGGGATCCTCCACTTGGGTAAGTTTGCTGCAGCCTTGCGCCTTCGTTGGCCCTGGCTTGAGTGGAAAGAAACCGGAAAAATTTGGGTGGGTCTTGGCAACCCTTGCACAAGTGAGGACATGGATCTTTTCTACGCTGCTACAACCATCCATGTTGGTAACGGGCTCAAGACTCCCTTTTGGCATGCGCCATGGCTCGAGGGAAGAAAACCAAAAGACATTGCGCCTCTTATCTTCGAGCGATCGAGTTTGAAAAACTGTTCCGTCGGAAATGCTATGCTTGAGAATTGTTGGGTGGGTAAGGTGCGCCTCGATGAAGGTTTCACTACGGCTCACTTCTCGCAATTTCTTGACCTGTGGAGCCTCACCGCAAATGTTCAGTTAAACCAAGATGTTGGTGATGAAATCCGTTGGAAGCTCACAGAAAATGGGGAGTATTCGACCAAATCTGCTTACAATATGCAATTCATGGGAACCATCACCTCCTACATGCACAAGTCGGTCTGGAGACCTTGGGCGCCGCCTAAGACGAAATTCTTTGCCTGGCTTGCAAACCAAAACAGAGTCTGGACGGCCAATCGCCTCGCCAAGAGAGGGTGGCCAAATTGCGGTCTTTGTCCTTTCTGCAAGCAAATGCAGGAGTCTCTTGTTCACCTGCTTGTGCATTGTCGCTTCACGAGGAGGATTTGGGATCTCATCATAGGGTGGCTAGGCCTCCACAACATCAACACCGGTGATTGGCTTCTCCTCAGTTTCCCGGAGTGGTGGATCCGGATGACCAACGCTGCTCCACACCGCAAGGCCATCGCTTCTCTCACTCTACTTGTCACTTGGGAGGTGTGGAATGAGCGTAATGCAAGGGTGTCCCAGAATAAGAGTGTTCCGTCGTTAGTCTTGTTAGACAAGGTTAAAAATGAGGCTCGCTTGTGGGTCCTCGCGGGTGCCAAATGTCTGGGCAACTTCATACCGCGAGAGTAGTTGGGTTGTAACACTCGGTCACAAACTTGCTTTCTTGCAATCCTCTCCTTAATTAATATACGGGGCAAAGCTTTTGCCCCTCGTTTCTAAAAAAATATTATAGTATATGAATACCCTCTATACATATGAAATAATATCTATAAAAAAATGATATGAGTTGGTTTGTAGTTTATTCTATAGGTTTTTGTTTGTATTTCAAATATTTTTTCAGGAGTTCTTACTTTTTTGTAAAAATAGAACATGTGATGCTCCTATTCATTTATTTTGTGATGAGTCGTATGCAGACCCATACCCATGGTCATCTGATTGATCTACTCGGCTTCCCTACCTCTTAGGCCAACCCTCAGTTACATAGTTCAGAGAGGATCAATAATATTTTTGAAACAAAACCAAAGAAAAATATTAAAAGGGCAATCGTTGGCATGAAGTCCTTTTTGACATTTGCAGAAAAATCTTCACAAAATACTATGAACATTCATGTCTTTTGAGCCAAATAACGAAGATCGTGGCCATATCCATCACATAGTTCATGATAATTTCAAAATATTTTCCCAGAGGTGCATCTTGAATGAAGATCAGTAGTGCCAAAAGGAGTTCCTAAATATTAAATAAAAACGTTTTCCATTTTCTAATTGGACAATTGGGTTTTTTTTGTTAAAAAGTGAAAAGAATATGGTGCATAATGGATTCGTTCATGATAATGAATGTTTTCACATTTTCTGGTAAAAACAAAGAGAATGTAAGTAATGTGAAAAAACCTCCACATAATGTCAAATCATGTATAAACATTTATGTCAAAACAAATGAATAAGGTCATGGACATTTCCATGGCACATAGTTCATGATAATGTCGCCAAATGACATTGAGGTGTGTGTATTTCCATGCCAAACAATATTCCCAAAAGGAGTTTCCAACTTCTGTAACAATGAATGTTTTCCCATTTTCTAAGTGTACAAATGGGGACTTTTCGAAGCGAGTACTAAAAATATGGTGTAAAATGACATAATTCTAATTACGCGCAAACTATACCATATCGATTAAGTTTTCTTTCTTTGTAACTACTTATGGATATTTTAATGAATGCTTTAAATTTTCTGAAAGTAATTCAAATTTAAATTATAAGTGTGCTCTAGTTCAGGGCTAAAAATGCAAAAAAGAATCAATCAAGTATATTAGCCATTTTGAAAAAATAAATAAATGTCAAGAAATGCAACTTTTGGCATGAAGTACTTTATGTATATTAGTTATAAGGAAAAATTACAAAACTTGAATATAGACAACTTCTTAAAAAATACCCCACAAAATGGCATATCGTGTATAAACATTCATGACTTGCAAGCCAAATGACCAAGGTCATGGCTATTTCCATGGAATAGTTCACGATAATGACCCCATCTTTGGCACATAAGTGGATCTTGCACTCCTATACAATAGTGTTAAAAAGTGTTTTCAAGATTTGTATAGAAAATATTTTCCATTTTCTAAATGCCAAAATGGTTATTTCTTAAGAAATTGCAAATAATATGGTGCGAACCGGAATATTTCCATTTTTGCACAATGTATACCATATTTTTCGTGGCCAAATCTCAAATATTTGAATTTTCTAGGTTTTTAGCTGCTTTTGCACATTTAAATGATTTTCAGCCTATTATCCTAAAATAATTGAAACAGTAACTACAAGTGTGTTCTATTTTGGTCCAAACTATTGACACAAATTATTTCCAGGCATCTTACTGGGATTATATGCAATATGTAGATACGGTGTTGAAAGATTTAGATACTACTTTGAAAAACAATATAGAAGGACTCGATGCAAAAAAGGATTGTTATGAATAGATGTGCCGACGAATTTGATCACATTTGCAAAAATAAAAACTGTAGAAAATGTCAGGAAATGTAATCCTTGTGCATGGACTCCTATGTTTTCTGGTTGCCTTAAAAATGATAAACTGTAAATTTGAAAAATTGCGAAACAAATCTTAACAAAATGGCTTATGATGTATAAAAATTCATGAGTTTGAAGATAATGACTAAGATCATGGACATTTACATGGATGGTTCTTGAACATGATAGGAGGTGTTTTTGGTAAAAACAGGCGAAAAATCAGGTCAAAGAAAAATCTGAAAACTTATTGAAGATGAATCTTAATGTTATGAGTAAATTGGGAAAATTTGAGCCCACTCAGATCAACCAATCAGTACGTAATTTTTTTGAGGGAACATCAGATAAAATTGGTGAACATAAATTGTTCTAATAACTACGTATTAGATTACGCTCAATAGTTGGTGTTTTGTTACAAAGTATCAAAAATTGGGGATTTTATACTCAGATCCCAGTAGATAAGTGTTTCTGCAACTTACTATACAATCAAATGTTTATGTACCATTCAGGGGAATGCAAGTGATTATATGGGTGTCTATGATTTAGCATAGGTCTGTCACTCGGTGAGGTGAGGGCTTGGACGGTTGTTTTTGTTACTCTTTTGATCTAGCATGTGTGTTAGCCTTTTTTGGGGTATTTTGTCGATTCTATGAGAACATCAACTTTTACATTTTCTTGTTTTATGAAGGGCCTTACAAAAGCTGTTCTTATATCGTTCTCAGATTCTGATACTATATTTTGTGTTAAACATCTTTATCAGACCCACATAGGCCACATTTACCAATGAGAGACAATTAAGAATGATCACTGCGTCTGTAAAAAAAGGTTGGCTTATTATGATAGACTTGCGGAGATGGAAATCAAATTTGTTAAGAAAAAAAACTGAGTCTACAACCTAGAGAAACCCAAGTGAAACTAGGTGCATTTATCAACGATGCAAACCAAGAGAGATCTTCCTATCTTTTTTAACCGTATATAAAATAATCACACTAAGCTAGTGACTAAGCCATAGAACATTGCTTCGATCAGATCATACAGTTATCAGATGCTTATTTTGTCATAAGCGAGCAGATTCAGCTGGGGAGGTAATTTCGAGGCTGAAATGTGCACTCGGCGAAGCATCCAAAAGAAAGAGAAAACCCTCAGATTCACTTATGCAAATGCAAGCCGAAAACAAATCAAATCAAAACTGGCTAGCTAATAAGTCAGCTTTGTACGCACAAGGAACATTCAGAAAACTAGTGATCACTTAATCCATGCTCTATTCAACACACTTGTTCAGCTTACCATCCTTGTGTAAACATCAAGATTACTATTTAATTAAGCTATCACCTTTCCAGTTTGGAAAAATAAAAGCTGTCAATGTCTCAAAGTATAGTCAGATCCGGCCCCAAGAACCCTATATAAGCACACAGAACCTCGGTAGTCCCATATCTCATCACAAGCCTCTGCACCGAGACAAGGAGACAACTGAGAAGGCAAAGCATAAGCCACACCCATATAAACTATACATGGCTCCTCACGCTCTGTCTGTGATTTGTGTGTCTTTGATTGTCTTGTTGGCGTCTTCATCATGCCTTGCGGCGAGGAGCGCACGCGCACCAAAAGCCGCCGACCCGGCCGACGGGTTCACGGCCGTGAGCCTCCATGAGAGTAACTTCGAGCTGCAGCGACCGTACGACGAGGCAAGCGGATCACGGTACAGCTTCGACGGCACCGTGCGGAAGCTGTGGGTACTCTCCACCGACAAGCCTCATGCTCGTCAGAGCCACACCAGCCCAAGGACGGAGATTAGGATGATGGTAAGTTTGTTACCCACAGGATTCATAGTATCGTTAGATATTTGCATGTAAGATTTAGTGATCTTACTTATATGGTACCTCTGATATTCTTCTGCCTTCAGGGTTACGACTACAGCTCCGGCGTGTGGCAGTTCGAGGGGTTCGGCTACGTCCCTTCTGGCACCTCGGGTGTGTCCATCATGCAGGTGTTTGGAGGCGGTGAGACGGCCACCACGCTCATGCTGCACGTCTACAACGGCGTGCTGCATTACTACGACAGGCAGGTCGTTGAGGACAACATCTATGACCGGTGGTTTAAGCTGAACGTGATCCATGACGTTGAAGCGTCCAAGCTCACCGTGTTCATCGATGGTGAGGAGAAGCTGCATGTAGCCGGCCGCGGCGGAGACTCGCACTACTTCAAGTTCGGCGTGTATGCGCAGAACCACGACTCCAGCTTCATGGAGTCTCGCTGGAAGGACATCAAGATCCTCAAGAAAGATTAGAATTAATTAAGATACGACATGTTTATTTGTTGGTGTATATATATATGCATGTTGCAGACCTGATTATGTTTGTAAATTGGGATTGTATTATTTATTATTATTATGTGCATATGAGGATCTATATGTATGTAAGTGGGGTATGCAATATTCTTTGTAAATACGGTGTTATTAGTATATGAATAAATAGTAGAATGCATCCGATTGATCGCCCGGCTGTTTATGATTGTCTCCTTACAAGGTTTGATAATGCTTAGTTGATTTAATTCTCGATCTACCGAGTTTTGCCATCCGATTAGGCATAAGATTTGTTTTTGTCTGTTACACGTAAAGAAAAAACATGAGTTTTTAGATGTACTTTCAGACCTATAGAACTTTTTGACCGCCAATATTGATTGGATGTGCATATGATTGATCTGTCTTGGAAAATACTTTCATGATATAAAATATATATATATATATATTTAGAGTGAAACGCACCGGAGGTCACGAAGTTGCGCAGAAAGGAAGTATTGGTCACCAAGTTGCGAAACGTCAATTATTGGTCACAAAGTTGTGGATTTGCCAAACTTTGGTCACTCCGTCACGGCGGGCGTTAAATTGGTGACGTGGCGGACTGTTATTTTACAAATAACCCCTTCAAATTTTATTTTTTCTAATTGTTAGGTCCTTTTCAAATTTTTTTGGAGGAGGAGGGTCCCACCATGTTCGCAGTCGCACGATTCTATCCTCTCGCCCACGCCGGCAAATTCCCCACACCGCGCGACGCGCCGGCAGCGCCCACGCCGGCGAGCGAGCCGAGCAACGCGCCGGCACCGCCCACGCCGGACAGCAAGATGAGCAACGCGCCGGCAGACCCTCCCAGTCCTGCATCTAGCTCGCGACGGAGCTCACCGGCGTCGCGTCCTCTTCCTAGGTGAGCCCGCGCCCAGCCAGCGCGGCCCTGTTCGCTCCTCTCCGGTGCTCGGCTGAGGCTCCCTCCCGGCCCGCCGGCGCTGTTATCCATTTTCCACCTGCTCATCCATCTTCCACCTGGCCCGCTCCTCCGGGACCTGCACGTGCGCTACGGGCCCGTCATCTCCGTCTGCCTCTACCGCTTGCTCGTCTTCGTCTCCGACCGCCACATCGCGCACCGCATGCTCGTCCAAGGCGGCTCCACGTTCGCCGACCGCCCGCCGCTAGGGGAGCCTGGGCTGCTCTTCACCTCCGGCCACTGCGACATCAGCAGCTCGCCCTATGGCGCCTACTAGCGCATGGTCCGCCGCAACCTCGCCGCCGATGTCCTACACCCGGTCAGCGTCGCGCTCTACGCGCCAGCGAGGCGGCGCGCCCGCGACGCCCTCGTCCGCGACCTCCTCGGCGCAAGGCTCAGCCCGGAGACTCTGGACGAGGTCCAGGAGCTGCAGCTGCGGATCCTCCGCTCCATCACCAGCTTCCCCATCTTGTCCATCTTCCCGGCGCTCACCAAGAGGCTCTTCCGGCAGCGGTGGGCAGGGTACGTGGTCGTGCGCCGCAGGCAGAACGAGATCTTCCTCCCGCTGATCCACGCCAGGCGAGAGCGACACCGGGACGGCGGCCCTCGCTGCTACGCCGACTCCCTCCTCGCGCTGCGCGTGGCCGAGGAATAAAATCAAAGGAATAAAATCAAAAGGGACCTAGCAATCAGAAAAAACAGAAGTTCAAGGGGTCTTTTGTAAAAAAACAGACTGCCACGTCATCGACTTAACCCCTGCCGTGACGGAATGACCAAAGTTTGTCAAATCCACAACTTTGTGACCAATAATTGACGTTTCGCAACTTGGTGACCAATACTTCCTTTCTGCGCAACTTCGTGACCTCCGGTGCCTTTCACTCATATATTTATGAGCACATGGATTTACCAATGTTATATGCTCTAATGGCCATGTCAATATCTAAATCATCCTTTTGAAGATTGTATATTTCTGTTTTCGATGACCGTAAGGACTATAGACGCATGTGTTTCTTGTTTGATCTTATTTATTTTTACGCGAATTGATCTTATTTTGTTTAGACATTGAATGAAGAATCTCACTACCAGTGAAAAGTCCCATTACAATGTGCTATGGCGCGTTGCCGTTATCGCGCTGTTCGCCACTGTTGGGGATCCGCGCCGTAGGATCACCTCCACTCCTTGTTTCACCCCTGTGAACACAACGATAGTGCATTAGTACAAACCGTCGAGCTTTTGATTGGATAGCCGAGAGTTCGTGTTTCCCGTCGGTTACGAAGGGTCGTCAGATATGACATCGGATGGCCGGGAGGTAGTTTTTCAACGTCGAGAAATGGACTAGACCGTCGGTTATTAGTAGTTATCTTTACCCGAGTGGGCGTCTATAACTTTCGGGCATCAATGCCATCGTCGGCTATTAGGGCATTAGCCGACAAGCCATGTGTTATTAGAATTCACCGCCGGAAATAAGGGCTTTCTACTAGTGAGAATACATCATTGGAGGACAAACTACTAGTTCACACTTTAAAAAATCAGTTGTTTATCGCTTTCTACTATTTTCTAAATTCGTACACTCGAAAAAAATCTACAAAGTTCAATAGATATTTCAAGATACTACAAAAAAAATCACACATATAAATATACAATGTGATAATATTGGTTTTCTTTACTCTATATTCTTGCATAGTGCACTGATACAATATTATCACATACAAAATAGAGTTTCTTAAATAGCTCAAACTAAACAAAAACATTGCTTGTAACACAATTTATGTTTTGCGCCATAAAATGTATTTGTAATGATAAGTATGAGAACCATGTGAGAAATATGTACACTAACGTACATGAATGTGTGCACATTGTTAGTTCTCTTAATTTTCCTCAAAATATTTGGTATTCAAGGAAATGAGTTTAATGACCTTTCACGAAAAAATTCTAAGATAAAGTAAAATAGTTCAGTATAAAGTGTATTGACGACATTTCATTAGAATAGTGGAACACATGATTTAGATTATTTAGTTGCCAATTATTATAATTCAACATCCCGGTGCCTTTACACTTATGTAGAGACAATAGTAATGTCTCTATCAACCCAAAATAATGAAACCATTGTAAGAAAAGAGTTCTGGTCCATAAACACCATTGCGCTAAAATACAACTTCAGTTTGAACTACAAAAGGCATTTGTAATGATAAATATGAGAACGGTATGAGAAAGAAATATGTTACACCAATATACATTAGTTTGTTTATATTATTAATTTTGCTAGCTATAACTTTAGATGATACGTAGAAAAATAATTACAATTATGTATATCTATAAGATCAATGTACCTTTCCTGGTCCAATGAGTTAAGAAAAGGTAAAAACGATTAGTATAAAAATAGGGATGTAAATATCTCGAATGAACATTTAAAACTCACGAACAGTTATTTTGAACTATAAAAATATTTGTTTTCCTCATATGAACATCTTCTTGAGTCTACGGGCATTCTTTTCCTGACATTAGAAATACTAGCAAAAGGCTCTTCATACTTCGATCTGCATACAAAATACAAGAATATGTTATGCCAAACAAGTGAAGAACTTAATTTGAAAGGTGATATTGAAGATTCGTTATGAAGATAGTTAGCAACAAGCTATCTTCCAGCTCCCCTGCATCCCATCATTTTCTGAAGTTATGCAGAAAATCAGGCAACCAGGCACAAGGCTAGATCCCAACGTGTGGGGCGTTAAGTAGTGGCGATCCTCGGGATGAGGGCAGCAAATATGACATCCCTTGTATCACTCTAAACTTTCTATTCCTCTAAACCACTCTCTCTGGGTTACGCAATCATGTTGTGAAAAGGCTAAATATGGTTCATATCCCAACGAGGTAGCAAATACTTGTTGTTAAGTGGTGCAAACTAATATGTAGTGCCATATAAGAAACACTTTGTGCAAAATGAAACTCGTTGTATTTTAGAGGAAACTGGCCTTTGCCCTGTATCCATTCATAAAATGAAATAATACTCATCGTTTCAGTTTTCATATGTTAATAAAATAAAACTCATCGTTTCAGTTTTCATATGTTATCAATTCCCATATAAATCTAGAAGATGTCATTTTACGATTAAATTTAGAGGTGGACAACAACAACATTTGAGGCCCTTCCAACATAAAACCATGATTTTAAGTTTATCTCAGTTTGTAGATCAACAACTTTTTTTCTCTTTCAAGCATGCTAATCCATTTTCCATTAATTTGCATAGTTCAACAAGTTAAGAGGCATGTCGCAGAGCTTTTCTCAAATCATCGAGTATCAAACTCTTCACAATATTTTCTACCGTTAGGACCCACACGTCAGCACTTTCATGGCCTTTACGTGCCACCGACGCCCATAGAACAGGAGGCAACGAACAATGTGCACAGTTGATCGCCACTGAATCTTTCCCCAAAAGAGGTGTACAACGACAGCTCAAGGTCAGGAGAGGCCGGTATAGAATTTCGAATCACCGTAGAAGAGGCCGTGGACCCTTTTTTTCCAACGAGGCGAAAGTGTTACAAAATTACGAAATAATCCACGTGGAGAATTAGAGTTACCTACCCTGGTGGCGTCGCTGTAATGTATCCAGGGAAGCTAGGAGTCGGCGACGGCCGCCCGAGTGCACTGGCTGCGTCGCTGCATCCAGGGCCGCGGTGGGCGACGTTGCTGAAGAGACGAGATGCCGGCTGCGTCCGGCGGAGCGCAATTCCAATGGCAGATCGGAACATTGCCATCACCAGCAGTTGTCTCGACGGCCGATGCGGCCGTCGGCTAATTTTTTTAAACAGGAATAAATAAACGGGATCGGTCTCCGAATCGGGTTAGGTGAGGCCTAAACTGGAAACCATGGGCCGACCCAGTTACACGCATACTATATAAAGGTGGGCTTTAAGCCCTTTGTTAGGCAGCAACCTGGTTGTCGGAACGGATTCGAAATTCGATTAGATGGTTGGATTCCGACACGGGCTGATGGATTTATAAACCAGGCGGTTTGCTGGTTTGGGACGCGACTGTTCGAGAGTTGAGACCTTCATCCTCTCTCTCATCAGCGACCGGGTTGAGCTGCTGTGCTAGGGTTCCTGACCCCGCGGCGTCTTCTCCAGCTCTGCTACACCACCCCGCTGCCTGCGTCTCGCCCCTCCATCAGAATTAGGTGTGAGCCTCAAGAAATCCTAAGGTTTGTGTCTCTTTGTCCGGGTGGGGTAGGGGTGGAGGTGGGTGCAGGATCTGTTAACAAAGAAATATCCTCTTTTCATGTTATACGTGTCTCATCTGATTACTTCTCGTAATGCAAATTTCATAGTATTTAGGATTTCTCTAGTCTATAATGTTATTAAGATCTACCTAGTTTTGTAAGACTAGCGCTTTTCCATGTGATTTGATTAATGGTCCTTGTTAATATATGTTTTCTTAATTAAATTCAGGCGCTCCAGTACTAGGATTAGAATGCCTCGAGTTGGAGACCTGGAAGCTTCGTCTTTCTTAAGACTCCTAGCGGAGTTTGGATACATTTCTTCCAGAATACTGGAACGATGGATTCAGTGGAAGAACGTATCTATCGGACGGCCCTTTTTAATATATCCCTATATGCGGACGACGCGGCGGTGTTTGTGGCACCCATCAAGGACGACATTTGCAACTTTGCCTCCATTCTCATTGCGTTTGGGGGAGCGACCGGACTTTGCACCAACTTTGATAAGAGCTCCGTGGTACCAATTAGATGTGGGAATATCAACCTTGACGAGGTTTTGGCGGACATTCCGGCTACAAGAGCAACCTTTCCTTTGCGTTACCTTGGTTTGCCGCTCTCGGTTTGGCGGCTTCGGAGAGCGGATTTCCAACACCTCGAGGACAAATGTGCCGGAAAGCTTCCCACCTGGAATGGCAACTTCATTGCCACGGCCGGGCGGGCTGCCTTGGTTAAGTCGGTTATGGTTTCATGCAAGGTCAATTGGGAGTTGGTTTGCCGTCCTAAAAAATTGGGGGGGCTAGGTGTGCTCCACTTGGGAAAATTTACGAAGGCGTTACGTTTGCGGTGGCCTTGGCTTGAATGGAAAGACCCCAACAAAATTTGGGTGGGATATGGAAACCCTTGCTCCAATGAAGACATGGACCTCTTTTACGCTGCCACTACAATCACTATGGGTAATGGAGCAAAGACATCCTTTTGGAATGCGCCTTGGTTAAACGGTCTCAAGCCAAAAAGTATTGCTCCACTTACTGTCGCCTCAACTTCCAAGAAAAAGTGCTCCGTCCATGAGGCATTACGTGGGGGGAGTTGGGTGGCATGTGTGAAGCTTGATGAGGCTTTCACAATTGAGCATTTCTCCCAATTTGTGGCTCTTTGGACCCTCGTTTCCGACATTGTGCTTGATCCTCATGTTGTGGACGACATCCGGTGGAATCTTACGGAGAATGGAGAGTACTCCGCGAAGTCGGCCTACAAGATACAATTCATGGGAACCATCGACTCCGCTATGGACAAGACAATTTGGAAAGTTTGGGCTCCGCCGAAGACGAAGTTCTTTGCTTGGCTTGCCAATCAAAATAGAGTTTGGACGGCGGACCGGTTGGCGAAAAGAGGGTGGCCAAATTGTGGTTTGTGCCCTTTTTGCAAACAAACAATGGAATCGGTGAAGCATCTTTTTGTTCATTGCCGCTTCACAAGAAGGATTTGGAAGCTCTTGAAGGATTGGTTGGGCATCTACTCCCTTGCACCGGATTCATGGACAAACCTCACCTTCAACGAATGGTGGTTTAGGATGACGACCGCCCCTCCTAACCGGCGGACAATCGCCTCTCTAAACTTGCTCACCACTTGGGAGGTTTGGAACGAGCACAACAATAGAGTTTTTCGTCACAAGAGCGCGCCGCCGCTTGTCGTTCTAGGTAGAATAAAGGCCGAGGCCCGGTTGTGGGTGCTCGCGGGTACCAAATGTTTGGGCAAATTGATGCCGCGAGAGTAGTCGTGTTGTAATATTCGGTTCGTAAAACTTGTTTTCTTGCAACTCCTTCTTAATTAATAGATGGGGCAAAGCTTTTGCCCCCGGTTTCTAAAAACTTTGTATGGTTAGTTCTTGACAAAATAGACTCACCCTATGCACGGCCCTGGACACTTTTCTAATACTCCTATAACATTTCACAAAACCATACTTTTGGGTGTTACAACCCACTCGCAGTAGTCAGCACCACACACTTGTAGTTATAGTAGTCCCTAACAATTTACTGTTAGTGTTACCAATGTACGGCACCACCACTTCAAGGCCTGGTAGCACTACAAGTTCTCTCATGTGACAGCTGCTAGTACTTTTGCAACCCTTGGAAGTGTAATCTTGTGAAATATTATATGGCTAGGTGGAGTGTTTCTGTGAAACAACAACCCCTCGGAACTGTAGTTCCGTGAAATGATATAGGAGTACCAGTGAGAGTGACTGGTTCTGTAAAACTCATGCTTAAAAGTGTGGTTCTGTGAGATTTATGCCAAATAACGATTGTCTCTTGTTATGCCAAAAGAAGTGTCATTGTGAAGCTTTATGTTATATAAGGTATTGGTTATGTGCTATGTATGATTGGAAGTGTGTGTTTATAATTTGATAAAAGAATTCTAGTGTCAAATAATTTATAGTCCCACCGCCACTGAGCAGCCAAGTTGCCAAGTTGGCATTGTTGTCTCTCTTCCTTGTATTTGCTCCCAGAATCCATTCATTTGATCAAAGGAATGCTGGCTGCTCCAGCAACCATTGCCCAGACCACGGCTCTGTTCTAGGCAAAGGGCTAGTATGACCTCCAGCCACCTCCATTCCCATCAGCATGGTGAATTTGAATTTTTGAAGAAATTCCTTAGAGGGAAGGCTTTGGATCACGCTTTGCAGACAATTTGGACAGTCGATCTTCACTGAATCTTTCCCCAAAAGAGGTGTACAACGATAGCCCAAGTTCAGGAGAGGCAGGTATAGAATTTCGAATCACCAGGCCGTGGACTTGTGGGCACGGCGCGAGCACCAACAACGTCCATGGAACCTCGCCATGTTTGGTCCGTAGGGCATGCTGCATGCATGTGCGCCGGCACAATAGAAACCTGCCTTCACGATAAGCACCGAATGGAGCAGTGTCTAGCTCCTCGCCGTTCATTTATGCCTACTCTACCAACGTTCGTGGACCTTGCCCCGTTTTGTCCGTAGGGAATGACACAAGCATGTGCGCCGGCAAAACAGAAGCCTGCCTTCACGATAAGCACCGAGTAGTGCCTAGCGCTCCTTGCCCTTCATTACCACAGTACAGTTTTGAACTTTTGAATTTTCAAATTATATTGTGCCGCTGTGACTTCTGGTTCTTTGATACTAATATATTCCCTTTCTTTATGAGGATAACCTTCCCCCCGACCCTTCTCCCTCCCACGACCCGCGCCGCCCCACCGCGGCCGGGCCGCGCCCTCCGCCTCCCGTCCCCTAGCCTCCCCCTTCCCTCCTCCCTCCCGCCCTCGCTGGTGTGCGGCACCGGCCCTTGGCCGGGCGGCGCGGTGGTGGCGGGCCTCTGGCCTTTCCCCTCCTGGTTTTGGGGCGGCGCGGGCAGCCCTGGCCCAGGTGGTGTCTCTCGGCGGCGAAGGTCCGGCGCGGTGGCGGGAATCCCCGGGTGCAGCGCGGGTGGCCAAGGTGGTGGTGGCGTTGCCGTTGGTAGCTGGGGCGGCGGTGGTGGAGCTCCGGCCCTGTAGGCCCAGATCTAGGCCCATTGGGCCCGATCTGGGTTAGGGCGGGTCTGCCTCGGTGCCTCCGGTTGGCCTGCTGAGTGGCTCGTGAAGGGGATGACAGCGATGACGCCACCCCTGCTGCAGCGTGGTGGTGGGAGCTTCACGGGCCTGGCTGGGTCCGGCTGAGCCTATGGACCGATCTAGAGGGTAGCGGCGGTGGCGGCCTACGTGCAGCAGCATGGCGGCGGGGGCTTTACGAGCCCCCGGGCTCGGCCGGGCCTGCTTGGCCTGGTGTGTCCCTGCTGCCGAGTCCGGTCGGCACCCGCCGATGGCGGTGGAGGACGTCCTCCAGGTGGCTGCGATGCTGCCGCCCTCCGGTTCCAGTGGCTCGGTGTGCTCTTGTCGTAGCGTCCGGTCGGCTACCTTCTATGGCGGTGGAGGTTGTTCCCTCCCACGTGGTTGGACTTTGTCTACGGCCGCTTCGTCGGGCTGGCCGGCCCTGCTACGTTTGCCATGGTGAGACGACGATGGTGACTTCAAGACCGTGGTGGCGTTTGTTGGTGGGTGGCAAGATTGGTGGAGCGCTACAGATTGTTCGGGATGTGGTTTTTTGGGAGTCGGGAGAAATCCCTGTCGTTTTGGCACCGACGTGGTGACGCTTGAGAGTGTCACCCTTCCTTCTTGAGGGGCGTCAGGTGTACCTCTTCCCCACTCCTCGGAGCGTACCGGGGGAAACCCTAGGACCAGTCCGGGCAGCAGCGTCGCCGTCGTGGCTTTCCTTCTTGGAGGTGTTGTTTGGTACGCGGCGATTTAGAGTGCTAGGATCGTGGTGGGAATTCGCCGGAGAGGGCACAACGGTTGCGAGTCACTTTTGTTTTCGTTGATCCGCTGGTGTCGGCTTTGTTTCTCTTCTTTTTTTCTTTTCCTTTTCTTTTGGGCATGACTGTGCTGTTTGTCCCAGCAGTGGCCTCATTGTTATTTCGGGTGGTTGCTATATTAATATAGCGGGGCGAAAGCCTATTTCTTCATATATTCCCTTTATCGAATAAAATGACGACTTCAGGTTCTACCTCACGGCCACGATGAGAGCATGCCTCACATACTATATATCTAGATCAATCTATCGGGGCATAGGTATTTTGGCATCTCGTCACATGACGAGTTTTTGATGTTAGCTGAAGTGGGTATGACGGATCCGTAGCGATGATGGGCCCTAGGCAGAATTGTAGTTTCTATTACTGCTTTATATCTAGTATTGTACTCTTATTCTAAAAAAAATCTAGTATTGTACTCTAGAAAACGGTGCCAAAATATTTGCTACAATCATACGTACAATCTAGATCAACAGAACAAGCTATGTGGGTATTTAAGTATACTATGAATAATGATACATACAAACATACAATGTTGTAATGTTGCCTGCTAAGATTTACACTGAAATCAATTGTGAGAAGAGGATTCCATAATTACCGTTGCAAACAAATTTGGCACTACAAAATTCACTCGTAATGATAATTATGAGAATGGTATAAGAAATATGCACTTCAATATGCATTAGTGTGTTTACATTGTTAATTTTGCTAGCTATACCTTTGGATGGTATTAAGCAAAATAAATTAAATGTTGAATATCAACAAGAACAATTAATATAGCTTGCCTAGTACAATGAGTTAGCTAAAGTATAAAATATTAGTACAAAATATGTTGATACTAGCTCGATGTCATCATGGTCCGCATCCCCAAAGGGGAAGAGCTCGCCACAGTCAAAGATGTCAAGAAGCGTCCTAATCACTTGGGCTGAATGGCACCAGAAATTACACGGTTACTTAAGAAACTTCCATCGGTGTACGAAAGGAATCATTTTATTCGACTCGCATATGGCATTCTTGTCCAGGAAATCCTGAAAGCAGATCACGCTTCTTCATCTCCACAAGGCAGCTGCAGAAACAATATTCAAAATTATATGTTTTTATTAGAACAATTGAACAGTTAAAGCAGGAACCATTTATGCTTCAGAATTGAGAGGCAACAATGCATTCAAAAAACAGATGTGACGCATTTTCAGACTCATTGCAAAAGACACATTTCAATGTTCAAATTATTTCTCGTAGTTTGTTATTTGCTAAAACCAAAGGAACAATGTATTCTAAGAGGAACACACAATCTCTAAACCGCATGTGTATGCACCGGAATCATCCCTCTATTGTTTACAATTGCATATAATGATCCAAGAGAATATTCACCGGAGGAAGTATACTGCTAGATAAGTGAGTCTGACTCATCGTTCAACACCACAGTATTAATTATCGCAACCAGCTCATAACAGCAGCACAAACCGCCGGAGATGGAGAAGCAGGGTCGCCACCTCGCGGAATCCAATCCCACTAGATCCTGATTCGCCCTGACCTCGGGGGTTGAAGTCGTTGAACCACGCCATGATCACCAGGCCATGGCGGTGGTTCGATGTTACGCCTCAGAATACCCCGGAGGCAAGCCGAATGTTGAAGTCAGATGTCGACGACTAGCTCTGGTAGCCGGTGCGCGAGGAATTAACGACCATCCTCGGTGGTAGCACCGCCACATGAACACCATCCTAAGGCGCTCCAGTACCACCTCGATCAGCGAGGGAGTTGCTCCCCCGCCCGTGAGATCTTGCACATATGAATCAGCTTGAATTTCTCTCTCGCAATCCAGGTTAATCACCGTCTCCTCGTTTGGCATGTCAGAGTCACACCGAGGCGGCAGAGATGTCACATCAGCAAGTGGCGGGCATGGCGGGGTAGGGGGGACTGGGGGAGGTCGGAAATGGCGGGGTAGGGGAGGAGGGGGCGAGAGCTCATCCGTACAAGATCACAAACGCTAAAATTATGTTCCGATTAGTGTAATTTTTTATCTATTAGTGGTGATATGTGTGTCATTCCACCTTTCCATAGGCAAATCATCACCTCTTCTATGAAGAAAGCGAGGGATGGCGCTCGTATAACAACATTTTTTTGGTTTTATCTTCATTTTGCAAATGAACAAATTTCGAGGCATGCCACGAAGCTTTGCCCAAAGCATCGAGTTTCGTGCTGCTCTTGGCCGTCGAAGCGCACATGTGACATGTGAGTGTTTGCATGGCCGCGCCCATTGACACGGAGAAGCCGACAGGAACAGAGCAAAGCAAGGAACTCGCCTTTGAACAACATTGGCCAAAACCGGGAACGAATTACAGGGACGGCGTGCACACGATGCAGTACACCGATTGAGATGACACTGTGCAGTACGATGTTAGAACGACGACGGCTATTATAGGTGTCAGATCGCCTGGTCGCCGGCGACTGGGAAGAAGAGCTTCCAATAGAGCAGCTCGTTCCAGGCGTCGGGCACGCCGGGGAGGCACCAGTGCGTGCAGTCGGCGTAGCTCCTGGGGTCGGCGAGCTGCTCGGGCGTCGGCGGCGCCCACAGCTCCCTGTACACCTCCGTGTGCGCGTCGCGGCGGTACTCGGACATCTGCGTGACGTTCACCACGCCCACCGGCACCCTGGTCGACGCCGCGCGCCCAGCACCTCGGCGGCACCCGCAGCATGCTTGCTCGTGCTCCCCCGGTAAGACGCTTCATCCGTGATGGGCGTCTTCTGGCCGTAGCAGTTGCCGCCCTCCATCTCCTCGCCCCAGAGCTGGCTGTTGGTGTGCGTCGGCGACGCCGTGACGAAGAAGACCCTGGACTTTTCGGGTCCATGTTGGTGTCCAGCCACCTGACCACCTGGTGCAGCACCAGCTGTAGGCGTCCTCCGCTTCCATCTCCACATGGCCTTGCTCATGTCGTTGTCGGCGCCTCTCCTGCAACCCAACCATACGAAGTTCAGTTTGGTTCAGATCATCAAAGTGTTACAGCGCGTGTGGGATGCTTGAAAACGTACAGGATCTGGATCTTGCTGGCGGTGATCCACCAGAGGTAGGAGTTGAAGACGAGGACGTCGGCGCCTTCCAGAACCGCGAGTGCCGGTCCATGGGCGCGCCGCGGATGACGCGGTCGTCGAGGGCGTGGTCGAGGCCGTCGTCGGAGTTCGACTCGGCGAGGAGGGGCGCCCAGTAGAACTCGATGGTGGCGTCGTAGTTCTTGGCCCTGAAGATGCTGAGCGCGTCGACGGTCTCGAAGGAGCGGGCGCCCTCCGGGACGGCGCGGTGGAGGAGGCAGAGCAGGGACACGTACTGCTCCCGGTTCAGCGAGTCGCCCACGAACAGCATCCGCTTCCCGCGCAGCATCTCCAGCATCACCGTCGCGTTGAAGCTGCAGCACATCGGAATTCTTTGAGAACGATCATTCGTCATAATTTGAACCGCGATGAACCGCGAAACAAATCAACAAAACAGAAGGTCGTTCTGAATCTCTTCTAGACCTGTCAATTTTTTTAGCATGCAACCAAAGTATTTCCGTCGAATTGCAACGGAAAAAATGTTTGTTGGCTTTTTTTGGTTTTTGTCAGTGCTCTTCTCTCACATGGCACCTGCACCGTTATTTTGCCAAACGCAACAGCTGCAGAGTGCAGACCACTATAAACGGTTGACCTCTACATCCAACCAAACCCTGCCACTTAATCAGACAATTTGGACAGTGATCGCCACTGAATCTTTCCCCAAAAGAGGTGTACAACGACGGCTCAAGGTCAGGAGAGGCAGGTATCGAATTTCGAATCAGCAGAAAATAGGCGGTGGACTTGTGGGCACCGTACAGAAGGTCCCCCTCTCTCTCTGCCCGTTTTGTCCGTAGGTAGGGCATGCATGCATGTGTACCGGCAAAACTGAAACATGTCTTCAGGATAAGCACCCGAGTAGTGCCAAGCTCCTTGCCATTCATTACTACTAGGCGGAGGCAGGATTAGTTAAATTAGGATGTTGAGGGGGGCCGGCTTAAGCAAAACGATTAAAATTTGCACTGTTTATGTGCTAAATAAGAACATTTCCATGGTGTTAGGGGGGCTAGGGCCCCTGCTGGTCCCCCCTGCCTCCGCCCCTGACTACAGTACAGCTACATGGGTCGCGGCTCGGGTTTTGGTAGTCGGTTCTCCGGTGTGTT
The DNA here is from genome assembly GCA_947311845.1 of Poa pratensis. Classification (NCBI taxonomy): domain Eukaryota; kingdom Viridiplantae; phylum Streptophyta; class Magnoliopsida; order Poales; family Poaceae; genus Poa; species Poa pratensis. The sequence goes on from CAMZMU010000117.1 coordinate 108,611,994, forward strand.
CGATAGCTAGGTTCTCTCGTGCTTCGCCGTGTTGTTGTGGAGTCGAAGCTGCGGTGGAGTGCATCCATGCAGCGACGATGGTGGGCAACCAGTGGTGCTTTGCGGAAGACTCGGTCGGCGCAAGCCAACATTTTCCTCCAGCGAAGCTCTTCGTCAAAGTGGAAGTTGTCTGTCTGTCTTCAGAGTGTGTGGCCGACCGTTGGCATGGGTCGACATGGGTTTCAGCGGCGTTTGCGGTGAGGGCCTTGCCAGTGGTCGTCCACGGTGAAGTCGGAGTCGCTTTCTCGAGTAGGAGTGATGACGATGACAGTGTTGGCAACCTCGACGGTGGCTTTCTTCTCGATGATGTGTGTGTGCTCCGTGTGGCTGGCCAGGTCGGCCAATGGTGGTTCCCAATGTGGTCGTTTTCTATGACGATATCGGTGTTTTGTATTGGTTTTTGGTCGGTCTTCCCCTAATTATCCGGCTCATTATTATCTTTTAATCAATGAAATGACAAGTCTTTTGCCTTGTTTCAAAAAAAAATTGAGCTTTCGAAATTTCAAATTCTACAGAGTAACTTTGACTTCAGTTCTACCCTACGGCAACCACGAGAGGATGCCTCACCTACCGCTGCGCTGTATACCTTCCGAAGGGCGAGGCCCTACCGCGCGCCGCATTATTGGCGTGTCCGATCTACACTTCACTCACAAAATTATCACAAGCCTATATATCGAGTAAACTTTTTGACTTTTTTTACCTATGTAATGTGAAAGGCAGTATGTACAGCACTACGTATCTTTATGCGAGGTTCCTTGCGTGCGTGAAGAGCATTCGCTTGGATCCTACCGTACGCAGTACGTGCTACACACGCATCTCGTCTTCTGTCGGCAAAGATATATAAACACGGCCGGCGGTGGCGCCGGCATGCCGGAGTGCGTGCGTAACGTACCTGGGGAGGTCGCAGCCGCGGGGCTGCCAGCGCCAGTGCTGGTAGGACTTGTCGGGGCGGCCGTGCGCCTGGCAGGTGAGGTGCGGCTGGATGTAGGGGCACGCCTCCTCCTCGTACAGCGGCCGCGCCGCCTCGTCGTACACCCACTCACCGACACCGACGTCGCACCCCGCCGGCGCCGCGCCCACCGCGAACGGCAGCAGCTCCGACGACCCCTCGCCCTCCTGCATTCCCACCAGAACGTACGTACAGGATTGATTAGCTAGGCGTGCGCATTTTGAGCTTCAGTCTATGAAACCACGCCGGCGATGACGCGCGCGTACCTGGGCGGCGGCGCGGAGGACTAATGGAGACGCGGCGGCAACGAGTGCTAGGACGGCGAGGAGCTTCGCCATGGCTTCCTGTGGTACTGTTCGCTGGTTCAGTCACTCCTGTCCGGCGTGGCTCACGAGGACGCCGAGGGCATTGGGATCTGGCCGGGTGAAGATCGAATTCAGCTTAGCTACTGGCACTCTGTAGTAGCCACCACCGGGAAGACACTGACGGGATCGGGCTCTCCAGGCTCCAGCAGCAAGGCAGATATAACGCGGTGGGCAAAGAAAGCAGAGGGTCCGACTCCAACAACCGCGCGCACGTACTCCTACCGTTGGTAGCAGTAGGCGCGACGACATTGCCATGCTAGCTTAGCTTGTGTCGCACGACCACGAACAACTACTAGCAACCTTTTGCAAATTTTATAAACCAAAATGAGAGTATCTCTTTTCGAACGACTGATTTGGAGTTGGAGATCGCCGGCTCAATGCTCCAATCATTTTCTGGTGCGGTGGTACGGGCAGGGTTCAACTTTTCGTTTTAGGTTTTTCTTTCGCTTGTGACCGAGATTCGCAAATTTTGAGAAATCCACGAAATTTCGAAGAAAAAGTTCAAATATTTCGGTCAGATTTAAATTCTGACGCTTCAAATAATTAAGCAAAATAAAAGAAAAAGTGAAGATTCGAACTCAGAATCATGGAGACAGTTGTCTCCACTCTATACCAACAGACTAATGTAATTTATGTGGTATATAATAGATGGTTGTGCTTTATAACCAGTTCGTATTGAATTTATACAAATCTAAACGAAATTTTCCGCCGATTTTAGCTTTTCTCGCCCCTCTCCGAGAATCGGTAATTTCGCGAATTTCGACCGAAATTTCGACGAAATTTATTTCCCTGGGTACGGGACGGAGGGTTGCGCGCTCTTTTCTGCAAGGCAAGACTTTGCCCAGAGTGCGATGGTAGGTTGGTCACAGGACTCTGCTTCCATTCTCCTGCTAGGATTCAGTCGCACGAAATTCTCCTGAGATTGCTTGGTGATCGGCTCAAAATTCAGTTACCATCGTGCCTTTAATATTCCCTTCGTAATCTTTTACGGTGGTGCAATTACGATGGTGTAGATTGATCAATACTTATTGACTAGAAACGGGTTTGCTTGCTTCTTCGTGGGAAACGGGTAAGAACTCTCTGTCGCCAAAAGGAAAGGCGGTAGAGTTCGGTGAGAGCAGGAGATCGACACCATCAACGTAAGCGATATATACGATCGACGACCATTGCAAGCGTCTGTAAAAAGGAGGTGCGACTGCGAGGTCCTTTTAGGTGGATTAGTTCACTCGTTCACTCCACGGCTCGTGGGATATAGACCATCTGGTGCACCTAACTAAATTCTATCTGGATGCCATCATTGCCACGATCCACAAAAGCGATCCATCATCGATGTACTACCAAACATATATAGAACCGTGTTCATGTGTTGGAGAATTCTTTTTAGGACCTTTTTTTTTTATTAGGCTAGCTGTGAATGGATTATTCTGAAAGCAAATGCCATCAAAAACAAAAACTCGGGCCCGCTAAAGCGTGATATATGTACTATTTCTTTCTCTGTGTGGATTGTAAGCAAAGGTATAGTGGGAGCAGGTGGTGGCCTATGAACTGGGATGTTTGCCATTTGGTGAGGTCGATGCAACGAGCAAACCGTAGGCCCCACTGAGAACGGTTGGAAAAAGGAACGGAAGAAACGTTTCCTCCATTTCGGCGCTTTAGTTTATCCGTTTCTTTAATCCGAACTCGGTGCTTTAGTGTCGTTTAGAGGTTGCTTTAGTGTCGCTTTAACAACACCCCACCCCCCCCCCCCCCCCCCCCCCCCCCCCCAAAATTTATCCATGTTTAAGGGAGAACGTATATATCATCACCACCCTTTTCTAAAAAATAAATATCATCACCACATCTTTGATATGCTTTTTCATTGACTCTAGAACAGAGTAGTGCAAGAGTTGGCAATTGACCCGATCTTTCCCGAGTAGCCAGTAGGCTATGTACTACCAAACATATATAGAACCGTGTTCATGTGTTGGAGAATTCTTTTTTAGGACCTTTTTCTTTTAATAATCTAGCTGTGAGATTACTGAAAGCAAACGCCATACTAAACGAAAACTCGGGCCCGTTAAAGCGTCATATCATCCCATGCTACCACAGGATTTTTCAACAACATGACATATTGATACAAATCTATGTTAGAGCCGCCATTTCTTTAAGTATTTATTTCCCTGTGTGGATTGCAAGCAAAGGTATAATGGGAGCAGGTGGTGGCTGATGAACTGGGATGCTTGCCATTTGGTGAGGTCGATGCAACAAGCAAACCATAGGCCCCACTGAGAACGGTTCAAGAAAAGGAACGGAATAACGTTTCCTCCATTTCGGCGCTTTAGTTTATCCGTTTCTTTAATCCGAACTCGGTGCTTTAGTGTCGTTTAGAGGTTGCTTTAGTGTCGCTTTAACACCCCCCGCAAAATGTGTCCATGTTTAAGGGAGAACGTATATATCATCACCACATCTTTGATATGCTTTTTCATTGACACTTGAACAGAGTAGTGCAAGAGTTGGCAATTGACCCGATCTTTCTCGAGTAGCCAGTAGGCTATGTTCGTGTTTATTTGCGATTATGGTAAACCTTGAATATGTCCTGCCATGCGTGGCGATTTACTGATAGGCTTTGTATTGTGTGATTTTCTCGGTTGCCCTGTTTTTTCATTGGCTTTTGCTTCTGAACTGTGTTGAACCTTAAATTCGTATTATTTTTTTGTGAACCCTTGAATCCAGAGATCATGAGAGTATCTAAAATAATAGTACAGTAAATCTCACTCCCAAAATCTCTCCACCCAACAAAGTTTTCATGAATTCACAATAATTAGCTCATTTGTTTGCCGCGGAACAAGATGAGTGATGTGAATTGGAGCTTAGGATCCACTAAGCAAGAAACTTTGAAAAAAATCAATTTAAAAGTTTCCAAATAATATCTAGAAAATATTTCCTCGTGCAAATAAACAGATTTTCTACGACGTGTAAATTTACGCTGAGAAGTACTTCAACATATAAGCTACATAAAAAGGACAATTATGTGGATTTGTAATACCTAACCATGCATGCATCTACTATATGCTATTTTTACATTCACGTATTTGTCTTACAAAAAAAATTATATAGATCACATTCATGTGTGCATGTAAAGATTTTCAACGAATTGTTTGAAGTTTCCAAAATATTACTTTTGATGTTTTCCCAGTCCAAAAGGAATTTCTGAGATAAGACATGTCATATTGATTATTTTCGAGCCGTCATATGTCGATGGAGTAGATTGCACTTTAGGCTATATGCTTTATCACGAAGCGACATATTTAATTAACGCATTTGATCTTTTTTACTTTATGAACAAGATCTAGTGAGCAAAATTCATCTTGCTCACATTTACTGGCTAAACACAAGTTGACAACACAATCACATATTGGCACCAATATCAGTCCAACATGTCAACGACGTCTGGCCAACCACACGATATAGGGGGAGAAGGATTTTCTATGCACATGTTTGGTTTAACGAGAGGCAAAATGGTAGAGTCTATCATATTTCACCCGCCCTCATTGCTCAAATATCAGCTTATCTCAACCATCTATGCATTAAGACCTAAACACAAGGCTATGCTTTACGAAGACAAAATGTGGCCACGTTTGAAAAGTGGCAAGCCGTGATCTTGAAAAATACGGGTAGGTGTGTAGGAGGATGGGGTTTTCAATCGGCACTAGTTCAACAAGTATCATGGTATGGATGCAAACTTTAAAAACACGGAATCTATAGTTTCATCGGAAAACTTTAGCCAATTCCTGGCATGGTTCAAAATAGGTTGGACCTATGTGATTGCTTGTCTCCTCTCCTTTTTTTAACTAGTAAATTTGTACGTGCAATGCACGTAGAATCATGTAGTATAACATATTCAATTTATAGATATGTGTTCTCACTAATAAGCCAACCGTTTTGAAAATAATCAAAACTTATCAATGGAGACAATTAGTAGAAATCGATGATTGTATTACACATGCACGGATTGCACGTCTATACAATCCGTCAAAACAGTTCGTACTGACCGATATAAAATAAACGAATAGATTCAGAACTCTTATGCCAATAATAAGAAATCGCTAAAAATATATTTTCATATCAGTTCATTAATCCCTAAGAATGATACATTGCATAATTGTTCCTCACTGGCTTTTCTTTTAATTGAGATCTGCAAGATAGGGCTTGAGAAAAATTAAAAATTTATATGAATACCCTGCAATCCATGTCTGGACCAAACAATTAATGGTCAAACAACTGACAACCTGTTGCCGTGAACTTCCTATTCTTATCAACCCGAAATTTCACCAATTTTAGGTTTGTTTTACTTGAAGCAGTTTATTGTATCGCATTATTATCAAGGCAAAATAACTAACATCAATTTACCTACATAGTTAATGACCTGCATAGCTCTCTCCAAAAGAAATAAACTTGTTAATTGGTATATACTCTCAGGGAACTTGTTATACAATCCTAGCAGAAATTTGAACATATCATTACCTGCATAGTTAAAAAACATGGAGTTAGATCGACCATTATTTTTGATGTGCACACGATTACGTCAATTTACCTGCCCGCTCAATTGGTTCTGCAAGCAAATATATCTTCTTTTTTGGATATAACAGATCTACGGAGAAACCTAAAAACTTCTAGTGTTGGCTCGAACAGATCAGGCGATATGGATATGTGCACACGATTGCATCAATTTACCGGCCCGCTCAATTGGTTCTACAAGCAAATATCTTTTCTGGATGTAACAGTTCACGAACAAACCTAAAAACTTCTCCTGTTAGCTCGAACAGATCCGGCAATATGGATGTGTAAATCAAGGGTCGACCTGAAAATATGGAGAAAGGTTCTATATGTATATATTATTGGTGAAAAAAAATGAGGATTTAACACTTTTAGTCCCACATCTTGCATGAGATGGACGATTTAGTCCCACATCTTGTAAATTGGACAGTTTTGGTACCTAAACTTGCTAAGAGTGGACTTTTTAGTCCAGTTAATACAAATCGTGTCATGTCAGCATGGTAATTTTGAATTTTCTTCAACATCTTCTTCTTTCAACACAAACTTCAGCATTATCTTCTTGTGCTTCTTTTTCAGGCTGAGATTAGGGGTTCCTGGCATTGAGACGACCCTGTAGGATGCGAATTTGAGTTTCTAGGCTCAGATTCGTCGGAAGCTCCGGTCTCCAACCCGTCGGCTCTTCCATGGCCCTCTTTGTCGCTGATAATTATGTAGCAGCATGACCTTTTTGTACAGCTTCGCCTGGCTCTCCGCCTCGAACATCGTCACCTCCGTTGCCTGACTTGAGGGCGCCTCCTCCGCCACACCCCAACGCCGTCCACCAGCCCATACGCGAGCAGGTGCATCGGACCCGCCCGCATCCTCCGCTGCCCAACGAGGCGCCGGAACCGCCGTATCCTGCACTGCCCGACGCGAGGGCGCCGCCTGCACCGCAGAACGGGCAGGTGCAGGGGACCTGGCCGTACACTCCAGCGAATCTTCCGAGAACGCATGTCTGTAGGCCGCCATCTCCGTGCTCCGCTGGCAGCCGCGCGAGTTGCGTGGAGGATTTGTGGTCTCGCGAGTCGCGACCGTACGGTTGTTCTGAAGTGGAGGCGGTGTTGATAACCTTTAATCCGTGAGCGCATAGATGAATCGGTGAAGATTAGTTATCTTAGGGGATATCTGTATGTTTACCTGACATCGTGGCGCACATGTGTCGACACCAAAGGCCTCCAGGACTAAAAAGTTCACTCTTATCAAGTTTAGGTACTAAACATGTCCAATTTACAAGATGTGAGACTAAAACGTCCACACCATGCAAGATGTGGGACTAAAAGTGTTAAATCCTCAAAAAAAATCACTTAGCAATTGTTGCAAGTCTACATACCCTAAGATATATCAATCCTATAAAAGTGGCGGCAAGTCTAAACAACACATTGATCCACACATAAAAGTCCCCCAAATTGAGATAACTTTTTCAGCATATTTGCATGTTACACACTGTAGTCAAACATCAGGAAAAAATTATGTGCAGACCTTAATCGTACTATTAGATGGTACACTTCTTTTCTTTTGTTCAGACTGTCTTATTGATATAGATAAAAAATGGTATAGAAATAAGTTGATGATGATTCATATAAAACAAGACCGTAATAGAAACGGCTAAGCAGTAAGCACGTGTATGTCTCTACTTAAGCGGTCCTGTACGGGGAACAAGCAGCTCCGAAGAAATCAATCACCAATCCATGCACGCGCTGTCGTCCAGACCCCAGTGGCCGGACCTCCCGCCGGGCGCCGGATGTGCTGCGCGAGATTTCCGGCCGTCTGTGCGACGCCGCCCTCTACGTCCACTTCCACACGCCGTCTGCAAGTTATGGCGCAGCTCACACGAACCAACGACCACGCGGACGCAGTCGTTCCTGCCATGGCTCCTCGCGACGGACAAGATGAGCGCGCACTCGATCTTCCTCAAGCTGAGAAGCGCCTTCTCCAGGACAAGATACCGCGCCCTGCCGCCGTTCTCCGTACACGGGAGGAACTGGGTGGCCAGTGCCGACGGCACTGCCGTCTTCTACTTCGCCGCGGCCATGCCGCCATGGCGACAATGTCAAGTTCAGGGCGGCGCTTCTGCGTCCCGGAGACACCGCATGGATGGTCGAGAAGAGGACGTTTGGGTCCTCCGACGTGCGCGAATTCTCGACGCGTATCACCGCGGAACAATCCCGATCACTGTCGACGGTCCAGTCATGACGCTAAATGCCTAAATGTCGAGGCTGGCGTACATTGCCGAGACCGTCGATGCCGGGCGAGCTGGACCCCAACTTGTATGTGTGCCACTACCTGCTGGAGTCCCACGGCGATCGCCGTTCTAGTAGCGGACTCGTGCAGAAGGGGCGGCGGCGTCTTGTTCGCATCGCCGGCGCGCGAGGTCCGCGACGGCGGCCGACCGAGTCAAGAAGCTCTGCAGCGAGCTGGCCGCCTTTTTTCTAATTAAGGGAATAGTTTCTTTTAGCCAATGGCAAAATCGCTGTAATTTCTCGAAATTGAAAAGATGTGTTGAGTTGTCAAACATTGGAGCAATCTGGACTGTTGCCAAATATTGAAGGGCTCAGATTTAATGTATCAACACAAGTTTGCTCTTTTAATAATAGTATAGATAAGTTTTTTTTGTTGCTTTTATCTATCTTAATGTTGGAGTATTTTCTAACTCCCATACAAAATTGATAAAAAAGACATCATATAAATGGGAATATTGCAAAGAGAAGAGTAAAATCTAGAATAAGTCTCTCCTCAGTAGAGAGAATTTTGTATGGAACGGAGGGAGTACATGATTGATTTAGATCTAGGTTAGTTTGGCAAGATGATCCAAAAAAATAAAATGTACAGTATTATTTTGTAAGGAACCGGGAAAGGAACTTGATCCATCCGTACGTGTATGTGGCGGTACACCTAAAACGAGCGGGCCGGTGGGCGGTGGACATTACCCTCGATCGACCAACTGATCACCAACCCTCCGCCGCGTCTACCTTCTCGCCGGCCAGCGGTGTCCTTCTCGCAGATCGGATTCAGATCCTTGGAACGGGCAAAATGATTCATGATAGTGCATCTTTCGTAGCACGCACTGCTAAGTGCTAATCAGCCTTTTTGCAATCTCTTCTGCTACTGTGCATATATAAATGAAAAAGGGCGCTTTTGGTGCAGTGATCAACATATTATACCTGCAGGCAGCGACATGTCGCGCCAACCACCATCTCTTCCTTTTTGCCGGTGGTTCGTTCCGATTGGACGCCAAGAGAGCAGATGCAGAACCTAACTAAAGGTCGCCTACCTATGCTTCATGTGCAATCAAACGCGGGCTAGATTAGCCTAGGTAGGCAGGGCGGTGGTGTGTCCGGATGATTTGGTGGTAATTCGCCGATGATGTGAAGGCATCATCATGCTGCAGGTGCTACTACGGTCTACAGTGCCAGATCTTCTTGTGGCGCTCCTCTCCTCTAGGCCGAGTTGCAGATGAGTATCGGGCTATCACCAGCTGCCCTCACCAGCTGTTGTTGTGCACCTGTGCTACCCCAGGTGCTGCTGCTGCTGGCCCGTCTCGTCGGCTAGTAGCCTAGTACTACTCCTAGTTGAGTGCGGTGTTGACTATGGGCTAACACAAACGTCGGTTCTAAAATCCTCTGAAAAAAAGGGCTAGTTCTAGAATAAGATCGATTATCGCATTATGTGTTCGAAACAAGTATAGCTCGACAGTCATGACTCTACAGTGTTGCAGATCATTCCTGCCTGAGATTCATGAGCTGTGTGCGGTTCTGCCTTTGTTGGGCTCGCTTGAGATCTCCGTTGTGGTTTCACCGCCGACTCAGCCATTAGGTTTTAAGAAGAGTGGTGATGTGGACGGTGCAGTCTCTCTCTCTCTCGCATGAGTCCAGCACGCACGTGGTTCTTATAACTGACGTTGTTGCTACGTCCAAGTAGGTGGCACATGTGCCTGGGACTCTCTTCGCTAAAGAGATTTGTGATTTTCTCTAGATCCAAGAAGACAATTGATTGTCTTTTGAATGAAAATGCCAGTAGGGGTATCAGCAATATAGGTGGCGCTAGCCCTAGACCCAGTTATCATAAAGGAGAAATCAAACAAGTACAGAAACAAGAAGAGTGGTTGCTTGATGGATGACTCTCGGTGTCTTTGCCTATCGTGTCCGTTGTCTTTATTAATGTGTTTTTCTCGCGTTACCACTTGTTTATGGTTGATGTTGTGACTATTCTGAGCAGTGACGGGGGTGTAGGGGTTTTGTGTTTGGAAGGTTTGTATGTCCGTCTTTGTGGTCGTGTGGTCTCATGTTTTGAGAGTAGTCCGTTTTGTCTCATGGGGTTGTGGGGTCCTGACTTCATTGCCCTCCGTCACTCCGTGGCTAAGTTTGCAACGATTTTTGCCAATTTTCCACATATTAATTGACAACTATCTTCTTAACTAATGGATAAGGCAGATGTTTTGCCTTTTTTTTAAAGGTGTTTGACTTCAAAATATAGTGTATTGGTTTCAACAAGAAGCATTTGCCTTCTGAAAAGGAGATTGCCTGAATGAACCCAACCGTGGAAAGGAGTACGATGTTGCTTCAACGAACTCTGATCAAGTGTAGCGCGAGAGAAACAATACAGCTACTAGCAATCCCGTCAACTGGAGCGAAATCTAAAGTGATGTAACTTCGACGCGAAAAAAAAGTACTCACCAGGCCATAAAAAGTACTTCTACACACAGGTGACCTCCTCAATCAATTGGCATTCATATATTCAGTAAAAGAATCACACTTGGACATCATGCCACTTTCGACGCATCAGCCAAGAGAAACATAGTACAATATCATCAGCAAGCGACCGCAACACCTCAGCCGGTGCAGCGTCCTGAGTATCCCTCAGAATGTGAAAACCTGTACGTTGTTACCTAGACTAGACTAGCCCTTCTCCAGCAGACCCCGCCTGTCCCAGATGATATACTATACTCCGACGAAGCTTCGGCGCTATGTTCATGGACTCCTTCTCAGTCCAAGGGACATGGCGGTGGTTTGCTGGTTAACGATCCAAATCAGATGTTCTTCTTCCTCTGCTCAAGGAAAGAAGAGCTTTGAGTAGAGCAGCTCGTTCCAGGTGTCTGGAGTCCCGGGAGGCACCAATGGGTGCAGTCCGCGTAGCTCTTGGGGTTAGCGACCTGCTCCGGGGTCAGCGGGTTCCACTGCTTCTTGTATATCTGGGTGTGTGCGTCCTTGCGGTACTCGGACAGCTGGGTGATATTGACGACCCCAACGGGGACCTTGGATGCGCTGAACACTTCTCCGATGACACGCATCAGGCCCTTGCTAGTGCCCGGTCCCCAGTAAGACAAATCTTTGATTGGGGTAGTTTGGTTGTAGCAGTTCCCATCAGAATCATCGCCCCAATCTTTGCTCCTAATGATAGATAACAGAAACACGAGTCAGAACTTTGGGTATCGACCAGCCACACGCAATGTAGTATAGGATGGGCCAATCATATGTTTGGTTGCAGGGACATTTAACTAAGTACAAAGATGATGAGAGCTTACGTGGTATGAGTAGGTGACATAGTGACAAAAAATACCCTTGAGTTTCTAGGGTTCATGTTGTTCTCGACCCATTTCACAACGGCATTCAGCACCATCCCATAGGCTTCCTCTGTTTCCATTTCTTTGATGTCCTTGCTCTTATCTTCGAAAGAACCTTGCCTGCAAGAAACAAAAGTTCAGAACCTTTTTTTCAACTTACTAGAAGATTCATTGTAAATACGCTACTTTCCACTGTTCTCATATAACTGATCGCTGCCATCATGCACCTGTAAATTTTGTCCCTGGTTGAATTTTCCACATTAACTATATGTAACATGTGTACTTGATAATATTAACTACATTTGTGCTTTTACTGACAAGGTGTCATGTTTAACGAAACATGGTATTTTCATGTTATTATTTCTGAAGAATTTTCCATTCAAAATATGACAATCGGATCTAAGGCGCAAACTATGTAAATGGGAAGAAACATTGATGAGCCCTTCAAATTTTAAGCTAGCTTCATGTAAGCAACACGAGGAAGCCATGTGGAAGGTACAACTTACAGAATTTTCATCTTTTGTCCGGTCATCCACCAAAGGTAGGTATTGAATACCACAACGTCAGCTCCTTTCCAAAACTTGGCGTGCTTTTCTATGGCTGTCCCTCTTACTATTCTATCAGCAACACGATGCACAACAGCATCATCAGAATTTGATTCAGCGAGAAAGGGAGCCCAGTAGAACTCAATTGTGGCATTGTAGTCCTACAAAAATGCAACAATAAGCATATTCAGCACAGATGAGACTAGAGAGAAAGGTTAGCCATCAAGCGAAAAAAAAACCATGATGAAATCAAGAAATAGAATTTTAGATGTTCATAATCTCGGGAGTTTGTTCCTTGTTAACATATCTAGCAATCTTTGGTGTTCATTGACCAACAAAAAGGTTCAGTGCAGTGCTTATTGAATTATGCATTTTGCTGTTAATCTGTCATAGAAATAAATAAGGGATACCTTTGCTCCAAAAACTGTGAGCACAAAATTTTGGTGTTGATAATATGGTCATTGGCAAACAAAAGGTCTGGTACAGTGCTTATGTAAAAAACATAAACAAGGGGATACCTTTGCTCTGAAAACTGTGAGAGAGTCAAATGTTTCCATGGATTTTGAGCTCTCGGGTATGGCCCGATGCAGGAGGCAAACCAACGACACATACTGCCCTCGGTTGAGAGAATCTCCAACAAACAGCATGCGCTTGCCCCGCAGCATCTCGAGCATTAGAGTTGCATTGAAGCTGCAACACAAGGGATTTTCCACTGTGAGATTGTGATACATAGCATGAAGATCAATATAATGCATATATACTGAATTCCAAAATTCGCTAAGAAATTTACATTTTTAGATTGTGGTTCTACTGGAACACTCATGCAATACTACTGAGTTTGATGCTGAGAGTGACTGATATTCTACTGCAGATATTCACTCAGCTGATATTAACCCAGTACAGACAAGCGAGTCCAGTGACACATTTCCTCGAATAAAGTCCAGCGCCACACATGACCCTCAACCGTGTCCGAAAGGCTGCGGCGCTGTCGACGGACATTCAGACAACAAAAAGAGAAACCAGAAACGACCCTTGCAGATGGTCCCGTATGGCCCGTAACGTTCCTACATTCAACACCGTTTTAATTCCCTTCCGCCAAAGTATCAGAATTAGGCTTGAGGACTGTGGTTCGACAACAGAGCAACAACAATCTCATCAGGAAAAAGCAAACTGTGGTTTGACCAGAAATCTCATGTAGTGACATTGCCATGCAAAACTACCGAGGTAAATTCGAGAGTGACTGATATACTTCCGTAAACATTCACTTGGCTGATATCGACCGTGTACCGAGTTCACAGCGACACATTTTCTTGATTAAAAAGCCACATTGTCTCGAGCATGACCTCTAACTGTGTCCGATAGCCTACGCCTAGGGCGATGTCAAAGAACATTCAAAGAGTGCTCTGCAGCTTACAAAAGAGAAAGCACAGGCTCTTGCATACATATGGTCCCAAAATCCGATAGATAGATAGATACTGCAGCAAGCGGCCCATTACCGTGTGAGGGTGTTCAACATCGTCTTAATTCCCTACCTCCAAAGTATCAGAATCAGGCTTAGGGACAGCGATGGATCAACAACCGTTTCTTATGAGGAAAAAAGCAAACTGTAGTTAAGGAACCCAGCCCGTCCATGTCCAAGCGGAGGGTCCATTGGAATGGCAACACACACGCGCACAAAAAGAGCAGGAGGAGGATGCTCATCCCGGTCGCCCGGATCGTCCCTTTCCCTTGCTCAGATCAGACCCACACCATGCATGCTCCCACGTGAGGTTTGCCTGCCCGGGGAGGACGCGGCAATGGCACGCATGGCCGGCAGCAAACAGCTGGATGGATCCCTCATGTCATGTCTTGTGCGACGCACCCTGACTCCATGATCGATGCCCACCGACGCTCGCTCCCCTGTTACGTTCATGGAGCGGTAGTCTCTCTCGGGTTAGTTAAGAAGCCCCCGGGCCTAACAATAACTAGAATCAGGTTCGTGTTGCCGTCCACGCTTGGAGCTGGTGGCGCGCCCGCCCAGTCGTCGCCGCATGGACTCGTGTCGCTCGCGGCGCCCCCACCTCGGCGCGTCCTACCTACCTACCCAACCCAAACCCAACCCAACCCCGACGGTGGGGAGTTCGCCTACCTCGGAGCGCCCGCGTCCAGCCGCTCTCGGACGGAATCGAGGGCATCCGGCCAAAATCCCGCTGAATCAGCCCCGAAATCTCGCTGTTATTCACCGTTGCGTTTGCTAACCGTAAAATCCTAACCGCCCCGGGGTAGAGCACGATGGGTTTGTTCTTCCGTCTGGTCGGCATCGCGCGCTGCTTTAGATCGATGGTTTTGTATAGGAAATTCGACTATCGATTTTCTATGTTTTTTCTTCATGGATCCAAAATCACTATCACCATCGCATCGAGAGGAGGAAGGGGATTCGTGACAGTGAATAATGTATTTTTTCGTACGGACCTGGGGAGGGAGCATCCGCGGGGCTGCCAGCGCCAGTGCCGGTAGGCGGTGTCGGGGCGGCCGTGCTCCTTGCAGGTGAGCTGCGGCTGGATGTAGGGGCAGTCCTCCTCCTCGTACAGCGGTCGCGCCGCCTCGTCGTACACCCACTCGCCCTGCGCGATGTCGCACCCCGCCGCCGCCGCGCCCACCGTGAACGGCAGCCGCTCCGACGGCGCGCGGGAGCTCTCCACCGCGGGCCGTTCTCTACGAACCCACGCTGCCGCGGCTGCCATCATGGGCCGGGGCCGGGGACGGTGGGGGCTGACGTGGGGTCGGTGGCGTGGCGGCGGGTGGTGGAGGAAGGGCTGATGGAGCGTGGAGGAGAAGTCCTTGAAGTAGAGGAGGGAGACGAAGGTGATGAAGGCGAGCGTGAGCGCGTACGAGGTCAGGAACGGGGTCCGCCGCCCGTGGCCCCCGCCGGGCACTCCATGATGCGTCTTCATCATCGCTCCTCCTCGAATCCTAGCGATGCTAGCTAGATTGCCACCGTCGGTAGGCATGGAAAGAGTGCAATGGAGATTCGGTAGAGTTGCGCGCGGGGGAGGGCCGATCTGATCTTCTTGGCGGGGAATCTGTTTTAGGGATGTGGCAGTTGGGATCTGGGGGGTTGGAAGAGAATAGAGCAGGTGTTCTTGGCTTTGAGGACAAGGGAGGGGAGGGAGAAGCTGTGGGAACTGGAGCAGCTCGCTTTCAGGCAAGGCAGCCTTGGGCCCTTGCAACTTTGTTGAGAAGTGGAGTAGGCTTGAATGCTGTGCGAGCGTGGCGTGGTGCGGTGTCCGCTCCGTCCGACTGGTTTTGTGGGTGGAGCGGAGGATAGTGGAGGCTGGCTCCATCTGAAACCCTGAAAGTAGCCGAGAAACTTGGGTCGTGCTCCTGCAGGAGTAAACGTGGAACAATTAATTACAGCGATTTGCTTGTCCCTTTCCAGATTAACTGTAGTAATTACTGCACTGCAGGTTCATTTAGTACTGTGTTTACTACTCCTCCGTATCAAAAAATATAAGACTCACTAGTCACTTACCACACACATGAATCTTGCACTAAAACATGTCTAGATACATGTGTGTGATAAGTGACTCACATGAATCTTGCACTTAAACATGTCTAGATGCATGTGTGTGGTAAGTGACTAAAAAGTCTTATATTTTGATACGGAGGGAGTAGTAATACTCGAGAAAACAACTTCAAGGGTGTTTTTAAACAGCTCCAGTTTGGTCAATTACCTACCTACCTATAGGGTTGGAATTAAAACTCGAAACTCGCGAGTTAAACGAGTAGCTCGGAACTCGACTCGGCTTGGCTCAAACTCGTTGCTAAATGAGCCGAGCCGAGTTTTCATTTTAGAAAGTAAATGAGTTCGAGTTCCGAGCTACTCGTTTAGAACGTTTAACTCGGTAAAAAAAGTTGTTGCATGTATTCTAGCCTTTATGAATATTATTTTTGGATTATTATAGTTTCACGACTAGATGAACGTTTAACTCGGTCGGGCATCAGGTCACCCGTGAACGACGTACTGACCTCGCTCTGGCAGCTCCGTCTGGCCTCGTCCGGCCGTTCGTTCTTGGCCGCCTGCCCCGCCCGACGCGCGGCTGCTACCACG
Organism: Poa pratensis; assembly: GCA_947311845.1. NCBI lineage: Eukaryota > Viridiplantae > Streptophyta > Magnoliopsida > Poales > Poaceae > Poa > Poa pratensis. The sequence goes on from CAMZMU010000117.1 coordinate 108,628,117, forward strand.
GGACACGAACATCAGCGACGTGGTCGGCGCGCACCGGGACGACGGCCATGGCAGGCTGGGTCTAGAGAATTTCGACGTCGGCGCCTGTAACGTGTTCGACAAAATGACTGGCTTAGTTTTTATCCATGGGGACAAATGGATGCGAAGAAAAAAAATCAGGTGCATTTTGAAAAAAAGAAAACTAGCACGTCGGCGACTTAACGCCAGTGTGACGGAGTGACGAACCGGGCTCTTACACACAACTATGTGACCAATTGTTAGCGTTTTTTGAGTTCGTGACTAATGCGTTCATCCGTGGCAACTTCGTGACCCCAGGCGTTTAACTCTTGTATCTAACATAAAACCTTTGCACGTGGCCATAGGCAAAATAGAGTGCTTGCCCAATCATTTGCATGCATAAAGCTCAAATCATTACATTAGATACAACCTCTAAGAAAAAACCCATTGGTACGGTTGTCTCTTAAATTTTTAATACTCCTATACTAACGTGCTAAGATACGATGCATTCGTACGTACACTATAAACTAGTTGGGGAAGATGAAGAAAAGAAAAAAAATCTTTTACAGGATCTGTTCCGCCCGACGAGTTTTCAAACCGAGTTTTATGGATTTAGTCTTGTACCTGATGAGCAGCACTAGGGCTAACAACTTGCACGCTAAACAACCACCATCAACAGTTTCACATTCAAATCGGGGCACTAGATCCCGCTTCCACGTGGCCCTACAACGACTGCTCCCTATTCAGGTTCAGCTGATCGACGCCGAGATGATTAGTTCAGACTACTCATAGTGTGGAAGTAACATGTGTAGTAATAATGCATGCCACCTAAAAAAAAAGATGATATGACACCTAATTAACGTGGAGAGACAGAAATAGATTAATATAGATAGTTACCGTAACATCACACTTGAAAGACAAAATAAGTTTACAAGTTAATAAATGATATCACCACACCACTAGTATGAGTCCGTTGCGGACCATGCCGGCCGGCCAGGAGCGTCCTTTGCACTAGGTTGCAGTTAAGAACATGGCCGATGATTAATGAAGTACTACACCGGAGTCGTAGGATACCAAAAACGGACCACAGCCTTAAATTTCAGGCCGTTTGATAGAGGTGGAAGCGAAACAACACTCGATCATCATGTGCTTGCTAGCCAATGGAAGCAACGGTCGCTCGACAACTGCAATGCATGTCCCAAAACGGCCGCATTTTTTCCTGAGATCGCGGACACGCGAACTCAACTTTTGTTTAGATCGCGTGTGGTGTGGACACTCCCGCGCGGCCGATCTTTTCCTCAATTTCATCGCGCAGCTAGACCTAATCTCGCTGCAATCACGCGCCGCGGACGTACCTAATTTTAGCTTTCGAGTTTGGATCGTGGTGGATCGGGTCGGCCAGAGGGCGACCTGTCGCCGTTTCCAGCAAAAATAAATAAAAAAAACCCTTGCCTTTATCACATTTTTCTCCTCGCGCTGACAGGCTTCCCTGTTTTCCTTTTCCGTAACTTGGCACTCATCCAGGCATGCAAAAGCTTAACTGCTGGAGATAGTGCATTTGGATGACGCACCAATGACCCTTTTTTTCTTTCTTCGCGGGAAGAAGTGCTGGTTCAACGACCCCGAGTCGGCAGAACTACGTACATTTGGAGCGCCGGGGAGAGTTCCACGACGGGACGGACAAGTACTGCCGGCCAAACATTCAACTATTCAAGGCTACAGGGAATTCGGAGGGTGGCGGGCGTACAGTCACGACTCGGTACGACTAACTACCAACTGTCAAGACAATGCCGCTTCAACAGCATGAAGAAACTTCAGCGACTGAATGAGAGCCATAGCAATATGGTGGACTGGTGGGCGGTACGGCCGGGACGCGTTTCGTTCGCTGCACCGACATGGCGACATACATCTCGGTCAAAGCCTGCTAGGGCCATGACAACGTGGTTGTATGTGCATGTTTAGCATGACAAAGGTGAGGACTTGTTTTGGTCGTGGCACTGTTTCTATTTGCACGGTTAAAGAGAGTGTTCCATGTCACCCCTACTAATCCATTCATAATTTGTATGGTATTATGGGACAAACTTCAAAATTTCTGATCAGTGCTTCCTGTTGAAAATATGCTCAAGCACTCTTTCACCGCATCCGTACCTTCTTCGCCGACGCTGACTACGCACACGTCTCCGTGGTGAGCCCCTGATTCAAACGGATTACCCCCCCCTCCCCCCTCTCTCTCTCCTCTCTCCCTCTCCCCTTATAGTGGCATGTCGTCGGTTCTCCCAGAGCGCCGCCCCACCTATTCCCGAGCTCATGCCTCGATCTCCACGCAAGCTCACCTCTCGCGGCGGTGAGTTTTCCTGCTCCTGCGCGCTTGGCGGACGCCCGTGCAAGCCACACCTAGCGAAAGACCATGCCATGTTCCCGAGCTAGCCATCTGATCCCATGTGAGCCCACCTCCCGCGATGGTGAGGTCAAGTGGTCGGCCGCCCACTCGAGCCACTCCGGCCTAAACCTGCTCTAGTTCATCGCGTCCTATGTGCGTGCATCTTCCTCGCCGGAACTTGACCAATTTCGCAGAATGTGGCGGAGGTAAGGTGTCAGAATGCACTGTTTGAGCTGAAAATTCCCCCCACCAACAGTTGTGTGGCTATTCTGTTCACTAGTCTTCGCGGCCACCTGAAAAAAATACTGCACACACATAGAGATTTTTTTTAGAGGACTAGAGATGCACTTTTTTTTTCTTTTGAGAGGGCTAGAGTTTTTTTTTGAGAGGACTAGAGATGCACTTTTTTTAGACACAGAGATGTTTCTTTTTTGAGACAAAGAGATGCTCTCATGATACGGATATATTTCTCCGAGGCCCCAGTTTGGGTTTGCCACAAGAAGGCCTGTTTGAGTTCCGGTGGCAGGCCCATGATCTAATCCGAAGATAGTACCTATTCTAGCCCAAACCAAGCCCAGTACGGAAGGCTCGCGTCTCCAGTTCCAGCCTGTTCTTCCCAGTTCCCCTCTGCCCTGCCCTCATCGAGTCGAGCGGCCGATCAGCCTGACCCCAAACCCACCCGGCGACGCCACCCGCCGCCGTCCGCCTCCTCATGGCCGCCCGCCGTGGCCCCCACGTCATCAGCCTCCACGATTCCACCCCGGCGCTCCTCGGCCGCGCGCCGCAGCATCAGCAGCCTGGCGCCGACCACCGCGACGAGCCCCTCCTCCAACTCCCGCGAGGGGGGCCCGCGCCCCACCCCGCCGTGGCCGCCCTCGAGGACCGCATCGTCTCCAGGGACCACGACATCCAGGACCTCCTCGTCGACAACCAGCGGTTCGCCGCCACCCACGTCGCGCTCCAGCAGCAGCTCATCTCCGCGCAGCACGAGCTCCGGGCGGTCTCGATCGCCGGCAACAAGGCTCGCGCCGAGCGCGAGGCCGAGCTCTGTGCTATCGCCGACCAGGCTGCGCGCATCGAGGCCGAGGCGCGCACCATCGTGGCGCGCGCGCCGAGGTCGAGCAGGTCCACGCCGACGTGCGGGTGCTAGCCGGCGCGCGCAGCGAGCTCATGGACCGGCTCCATGGGCTCCGCGAGAAGGTAGGGCGAGCTCAGAGCGAGTCGGCCAAGGCCGAGAACGTCCGTACGCAGATTGAGACCATGCGCCGGGAGATCCAGAAGGGCAGGTATTACCGTCGGCTCAATTTCTTAGTACAATCAAAGAGCAATCTCCGTTACCACCCTTATTCACATTGGGACCAAAACCCTACCCCCAGTTCATGCCATGGCTCAGTTTTAACACTGAAATATATCTTTGTGGATGATTGTGTGGATTTTTTTAATGCACTTAGAGTGTTAAGTCACATCGTTGTCAAGTTAGGAATCTGTATTCCACAAAACCTGCTAGGAAACTTATGCAGACATGCATGCGCATGCAAATCAGCTCTTGTTGCGTTGATTGTTGAACTGCTAGATTGCTTTGCTCAAGCAAGCCACTCTGTCTAAGGATGCTCTTAGGTTGCTAGCATGTCAAGCATTAGGGTTATGCCAAATCAATGATTCCTTGTTTTTTCCCCGAAGATCAATGATGTTCTCACAATTGAGCTGGTTTTCTAAGACCTTCCATACGCTGTTTACATGAGTAGAAGTATTAACACTTGTGTCATGAGAAAATTTCACGGTTTATGTGCTTAGCAATTTACTAGATTTATTTTAGCAGTTGTTGTTGTTAGGCCTAGTTGAGGCATTTTTGGTAGGACGGGAGAGTTACTCAGGGGAGCTGCTATAAATGCCATGCCACCTTCCTTGTTTGCTGGAGAAAAGAATTCAACATAGTCCCCGTGCCGGATTATTTTCTTAGCACTTTTGTAGGTTATTTTAACTTGTGGAGGGGTTTACACTCAGCTGCTCCTTAACTTGATAGGGGATGCCGCTGTTAACGAGTTTGAAGCATAAGGGCTATCAAAAATCAAACATTGGCCATATAAGACGTATGTTCTATGAGTATGATATTACAGTTACCGATGTGTATGAACCAAATAGCCTCGTAGATAAAATATAAGAGAGCAACATTCAAAATTATATTGCAGTTAGAGTTTCTCTATAAGCGATTATCATCCTTGCGGTGTTCTAGATGCTTATGGGGCTAGAGCTACAACCAGCATGGGAGTGCCTGCAACGCTGCAACCACGTTGGTGTACGGTGGGAAGGCGGCTTCAGGGCCAAGTTATCCATTTCCTTAAGCTAGCTTATTTTCTTAAGATAAGTAAGCTATATGTGGTTAGCTGTGTAACGGTGCTCCCTGTTCTACAAACTGATTTGGCATATCATTTTGTTTATATAAGAATTGAAGAAAATTGCACCGGCCTGGGTGTTGAGAGCCTTGCATACCATGACCTGGGACAAGGCCCCACGCTCATGAGGGCAGGCCTCATTATCTCTATACTTAAACCCTAATTCTAATGTCATATCCTTCCACCTTCACCAAATACCCGAACTCACAGCATGCAAAGGACAAGTATTTGTGTTTAAATCTTAATACATATGTAAACTGTAAATGCCGAGGTCTAGTCTGGAATGAGTTGGTTACGTCCATGTTCAGTTTGGTCCAAATAAAAAGTTTCAGTTGAAGGTCATGACAAACACCTTAATTCACCACCTTGAAATGAAGTGTTGGGTGGTTGCATGTTTTGTTGTGATAGTGCTAATTTGTATGTCCATGAATTCTCCTACTGCACATTCTGTCATATAACTCTACCAGAGTTCGTCAGCATAAGGCATAGAATGGATATTGCAAACTAGATGATATCACACGTGTCGTGGGCATATAAAATTAGGAGGGCCAATGGAAAACATGGTATTTGAATTAAAATAGTAGGCAAATATACAGTGTATCCAAATCTTGTTAATTCCTGGTCCAGTGGTCATTGGCCAACATAACATAAACTTTGCACAGAGGCAACCTTGCTGATGCAAGGCACTTCCCACATCCACATCCCATTTCTGTTTTTTCCAGTGGTCCAGTGGTCATTTCTGTTTTTTCTGCTGCAAGGACATTTGATGATTGCTACCGGGTTTGTCTATGTAAGAAAAAGTGGATAACTGAACTGGTCAATGCACGATGATTAATTGTTAGGAACTCTATATCACTTTCAGGTTCCAAGCACTCTCATCTGAGATCAACTATTCTGGTATAATAACAGCTAGCTAGGGTTATGGGGGCATTTTATGGTTCGCCTCCAAACTCAATACATATATTGTCCTTATTGCCCATTCATGGTCAGCAAGCTTTTCCGCGATGTCGGTCTAATCTAGTGGGTCTTGCTGTATACCATCAGACTGGATCCACTCTCTTCCATTAATGGCTCTTCTTACAATATTCGTAGGGCTGCGGTTGAATTTGAAAAGAAGGCACATGCTGATAACCTTCAACAAAGTAAAGCAATGGAGAAAAATATGATTGCTGTGGCTAGTGAGATTGAGAAGCTTCGGGTGACCTTGTAAATGCTGAAAAGCGGGCCACTGCTGTCACCACAGCAGCAGCTGTAGCTAACCCTGGTATACTACTGAATCTCCTATCTGGCTATCATCCTTTTCCTCTTCTGTATAAGCTTATAGCTTTGAAAGTATTATGGTAATTATTTTAGTTGGTATAAAATTCCTTAGCATACAATACACAACCAAATCCACCATATTATGGAACAATTTGTTTTTGGCCCATGACGTCCGAGACAAAAAAATATACTACTACAGTGAATGTTAATTAAAAGTTACAGTAGCTAGGGAGGAGTGGCCTAGCATATCATCTATCATAGGGTTGCAGCCATTTGACACTTACATTGACAACTTGCTTTTAGCAGTTGTAGGGCCAATTTGCAAGCGTTGGGTTGTGTTGTGGAATCTAGTTAGCTATCTGAATCTTTACTATCTCCAATAAGATTTTTCTACTACCTCTAAGAAAGAGATGCTTTCGAGTATTTATATGCAAAAGAAGAACAAGTACAAGTCTGTTTGAAAAGTGGCCGTGATGCCAAGTGAAGTCATAGAAATTGGCATCTCAAGATTTGAGCTTACTACCTTAGTATCTTGGGGCATGTACAACCATTTCAGTTTTTCTAAGATGCTAGCTTTGGGGATGGGGGGGATTATGGCAGACTAGCCAATAAAATTAGCTTTGTATAGAACTGCTAAAGCAAGCCGTTTGGCCCATCTTCAGATTTTAGCCTGGAGAAGCTGAGGATGAAGTAAGGCCAGACAGGCTATTGCTCTAAATACTTCTTATGTTAAATTAGGTTTGTTTTCTTCTGCCATTGCTTGAATCAGTTCTTTACAATCCTATTTCAGGGTATGCTGCACCATATGGCAGTTCCGAGGCAACCTATGCTGCAACCTATGCCACAACCTATGGCAATCCCGAGGCAGCGTATGCTGCAACGTATGGCAATGCTGAGGCAACATATGCTGCAACATATGTCAGTTCTGATGCTTATAGCACTAATCAGGTACATTAACTAGCTTTATCGTTATGGTCTTTTTTTCTTCTGGTATTAGTTACAATACTTTATGTCTAGATTGTTGTAGATGTAAAAACTGTGTAGTATATCGAGTTAAAAAACTCTCTGATTATCGGAAATTCACGTATTGTTCTTATTTTCCAGTGTTTGTGTTACTTGAATAACAGCTACTCCCTCCGTATCAAAATATAAGACTTTCTAGCCTTTTTCTGCACACATGTATCTAGACATGTTTTAGTGCAAGGTTCTTGGCCATTTAGAGTCTATTATATTTCTTTTGTTGTTTCCATCTGCATTATGTATGTTTGACCCATTTTAACTCTTAACACACACATTGATTTTTTCCACTCCTTTAATATAGGGTGTACATATCTTCCAGAAACATTGAAATTGTTGTTTTCCTCTTTGTCGTTTATTGCACTGGGAATGTATGAATGATTTGTGTGTTGTGTAATATTTCTCAAGTCTCATTTATTCCCTGTAAGAAGCGGAGTAGAATAGCATGGTTAACTAGCAATGGGTTACAATGTTTGTAGCTATGGATCCCACTCTTTACACCTTTCACTTGTCAATGGCATTAGGTTTCTACATAATGAATTTCATAATGGGTACCACTTCGTCATATCTGAAAGTCAGTTTTTGCCAGATAACATTTTCACAAAACAGTCATAATAACTCAAAATCTGTACCTCCAAAGCTCATCCAAAACACATCTACATAAGAGTCGATGAACACCAGTGATCGAAAAAACCACATAGATGCTAGCATGTTAGGGATTATGTTTTGCGGAGCAAAGGTCCTTATATCTCCTCTCAATGAAGCAACGAATCCACTTTGTAGTAGTATTTGGTATATCTTTCAAGCTCTAATGTAGGGATTGCTATTGACCGGTGCATAGTACTCATAATTTGTTTCTCCTCCACAGGCGCATACTCGCACGGATGGCAATCCGCATTACATGGCTCAACCCGTCCACTATGCGCAGTACGAGGTCCAGCAGCAGCAGCAGCCGCACACCAACGTGCAAAGATGAATGCTGACCCAGGGAGGGTATCTTTGACCCCGCATGCGATCTTCTTAGGCTTCTCCGGTGTAAACGGATAGATGCAGGACGCACCGAACTAAGGTTGATAGAGGAATCCATCGCGTGGAAGTGCTGCAGATCTTTGTTCTTACTCACCATTTAGTTATTCCACTCTGAATGTACAAGTCGATCGATAGCCTGCAAACTCTCTGGATGTACCCCATCTCCGTCAGTTAGCTGCGTTGAGAAATGCATTTCGGTGCCCCATTTGCTAGGGATTCTTGTGATTCGCACATGTAGTTGTGGTGAGGTTGTTTGTACATACATATAATGGATCGTCTCAGCAAGTTGCTATATTTCTGTAGTCACTCTCTTGTTGCGCGCTCCATGTTTGCTTGCCGGTGAGAGCGGCAGAAGCTTCACATTCGTTTCTCGTTTTTCTTCTTGGATGGGATGGAATGTTTGCTACTGTCTCTTTTGTCCAAGCGGAGATGGCTCTACGGCCGTCGCTTCATGATTTCAGGAGGTAAAATGGCGATATGTTCGTTCCCTTCTGCTGGGTGAATGGAATCTTGGCACTAACTGGAGTGGCGTGCTATATTGCAACTGATTTCCAGCGAAACTTATATCTGCCTATTTCTTCTGTATAGTAGTAGGAGTATAAATTTGAAAGAAAATGTTTCAGAGTAAAGAAAAAACAGGGCCTCAGGCAACGTTTGTCCAGCACCCGCCGATATTCCCCCAGGGCCCAAGACGAGATGCACCTGGAAGCCCACGTACAGCACGTTATCTCGCCAGCCCACACTGGCTCGTGCGCCCGCACAGCGGCAGGGGCGGAGAGCTCCTTCGTTTTTAGTCCCACATCGGAAGTCGACGAAGTTTGCACCGTGTGGTCTCGCTATAAGAAGGGGGGTGCGACCTAGCTCCATACTTACCTGGACGGGGTCGACGGGGGATCAAGAGCCTCGTGGCCTAGGCTAGTGGCCCACATTGCACTTGGTGGGCGCGCTGGCTTACCATCTCCCAAGTGGGAGAGTGGACGTCATAATTTGTGCTAGAGGGGTACGTGTTCGCGCGGCCCCTGCCAATTCAAGAAATTAAATTTTGGTCCCTACTTTTACTTGTGGTCCTTGATGAAATTATGGCTTTGCTTTCAAGTCCCTGGTTTGAGCTGTTTTTGTGTATTTTCTTCTGGTTTGGTCTTCTCAATTTCAGTTTGTTAATTGCAAATTCGCATTGAACTTTATTTTCGTCGTGCCAACTTTTCCGTTTCTAAAAACAAAAGGAGAAGAATCATCGCTTTGACACTTTCGATAAACGAAAGAAGAATCATCGCTTTTAACCTGTCATGGCCATCCAAAGTGGCTACTTAGCGCCTTAACGACACAGCTTTATCAAAGCAACGAAGGCGAGTTGTTTGCTTAGCACTACAAGCTTCTGCGCGACGTGGGAATCATTAGCACATGGGATTCTTTTCACTACAACCCTTTTTAATAATCGCAACAAAATTCCGAAACAAACCGTACTGGACAAATCAAATCAGCTGCGAGATTTCTGAGAATGCCAGCCGTGGTTGTTCTTTAGCAATGCCGACCTGTTTGTCTTTGGATTATCCTCCATGACAGTAGCGTGAAGATAAACTAACTAAGCCCATGACTCAAAGTAACCACGCAGGCGGCTCCCCATCGACACGCGTCCAGGTTATGAAAAGCCAGCGCGATCCCAGCCGTCCAGCGCGACCCGACCGTCCAGATATCCCGTGGGACGTGTCACGTCCGCCCCTCCCTCCTCTCGGCTACGACATGCCCGGCTCGGCCCGGTAGCTCTCCCGAAAACTCGAACCTGCTTCCCTCCTCCCACCGAATCGGAAGCAAAACGTGATTCGCCATGGCTCCCGGCACGCCTCCCCCTTCCTCCGCCTGGTCCTCCTCCTCCTCGCGGCCCCCCCCATCTCGCCGGCGGCTGACTCCGAGCCGTTCGACGTCCGCCGCCACCTCTCCACCGTCACCAGGTACTTACTTTTTAAATTTCCCCTCCCCTCTTCGGCTCTTCCCTCCGTCTCCGCAACCGATCCCCGGCCTGTCCGCCGGTGGAGCGGGATTCGATTTAGCCTCGGACGCGAGGTGTACGTGTCGCGGTGTTTGAGGCCGGAGGTTGGGGTTGCGGAATGGTATGGTGGTAGGGTTTAATCCTCCTCGGTGGTGATTTTATTTTGCAGGTACGATGTGTCCAGAGGGGCCAACAGTATGGTCGCCGCGCCCTCTATCTCGGACGAGTGCCGCGTGATCCACCTCAATCTCGTCGTAAGTTTACCTCCCCTGCATTTTAATTTTGTGCCAGCATTTCGCTACCCAGTTCTACACTTCTATTGCGTACCCACACATGTTTGTCCAGTAGCAAACTAGCAATCGTGTTAGAAATATGATATACACTGCTATCGGGTTTGCTGAGTTATTTAAGTTTTGCCCTAGTGCAGAATTTTGTTACAAAAAAAAATCAGTACCAACATTTTGCTACCAGTTAGTGTCTACTCGTACATGTTTGTTCAGTCGTGCGTGCAAGCAAATGGCATTAACTAGTAGCAATGGTGTTAGTTATATGGTATACGGTGCAGAAATTGTTGGATTAGGCTCACAACCGTAACAATATACTGCATAGTATGTTCGGTCTTTCCCCATTTTGTAGGATAAATCTGGTGGATTTGATTTGATCATTGTATTTACCAGGCAAGACATGGTACTCCTGCTATCGGTTCACTGAGTTATTTAAGTTTAGCTGTAGTGCAGAATTTGGTTACAAATTTTGGTACCATCATTTGGTACCCAGTTAGTGTACATGCTGTCCAGTTCTGCATGGAAGAATGCCATTAACTAGTATCAATCGTGTTGGTAATATAGGATACGATGTTTATGCTTTAACGTACTGCAGAAATTATTACACTAAGCTCAACTGGAATAATATGCAGAATTATCGGGTTCACTGAATTATTTATGTTTAGCTGTAGTGCAGAATTTGGTTACAAATTGTTTTACCATCATTTGGTACCCAGTTAGTGTACATGCTGTCCAGTTCTGCATGGAATAGAATGCCATTAACTAGTATCAATCGTGTTGGTAATACAGGATACGATGTTTATGCTTTAACGTACTGCAGAAATTATTACACTAAGCTCAACTGGAATAATATGCAGTGGAGTATGTTACGTCTTTCCTCATCGTGTAGGATAAAGTGGCTGAGTTAATTTGATCATTTTTTTTTCGACAGGCGAGACATGGGACTCGTGCTCCAACCAAAAAGAGAGTCAAGGAGTTGGATAGGCTGGCAGTACGGTTGGGGGTTCTGATAAATGAGGCAAGACAAGGGCCTGACAGTGAGTCTCTAAAGAAAATTCCATCCTGGATGAATGGGTGGGAGTCAGGTTGGAAGGGTAGGGTCACAGGGAAAGGGGGTGAGCTGGTTAGCGAAGGCGAGGAAGAGCTGTTCAATTTTGCTAACAGAGTGAAGGAGAGATTCCAAGACCTGTTTGATGAAGAATATCATCCTGAAGTGTACTCAATAAGAGCAACCCAGGTAAGCTGAATATCTTCGGAGTGTAGGATTTTTGGTTGTGCTCTACTGTTCTGTGCATCATCAGATGAAATGGGCAATATATAGCATTTCGGAGAACCTCAGTTTGCTGAGTCTCATGTGTCGTAAACTAACTAGTTTTGAATCCAACATTGTTGATGTGGTAGTTGATGATTTCCAGTTCAATTACATTTTTTTTTTTTGAAAGCTCAGTATTGTTAACTACTATTGTGTGCAGGTTCCTCGAGCATCAGCTAGTGCAGTAGCATTTGGTTTGGGGCTACTTTCTGGGAAAGGGAAACTTGGAGCAGGGAAAAACCGCGCCTTCTCTGTTCTGAGTGAGAGTCGTGCAAGTGACATTTGTCTGCGATTCTTTGACAGCTGTCAAACATACAAGGTACTATATAATATTTATGGTAGCAATAACATGTTGAGGAATAAAGAACATACTTGAAGAATATAAAATGCTGATATTTTTATTCCTTTTGGTTTGGTTTCTCACGTTTCCAGCTGAAAGAGAAAAACTAAAATCATCAGTTGTGATGCAAATTGTGCTTTTATGCTGACCTATTGCATTAACTACTAAATATTACATAGCCCAAATATCTGTAATCAATCTGTACTTGTAGTTTTACGGACTTGCGCTTAGTCTCTCATGCTTTGCTGCATACCCTCTTCTGCTTCCACCTGTTGGTTAGGTAGTTTGTATGTTGGACATTGTTCCTTCGTTCTTCATTAAATAAAAGGCATGCTCTAGCTTTGTCTTTTGAATAATTCTCCTAGGCACACATCTAAGTTTTTTCTCTGTGGTATGTAATTTTGTTCTCTCAATGCTCGTAAACTTTTAGTGGTAGTTCCTTATGCTATGCGCAGTATCTTTTATTCGTTAGTACAACTATGGCCTAGCTATGGTGCTATTGATGTGTTATTTTTGCCAAAAAAGTGTAACCACAATGACATGTTCAGGACTATAGGAAAAGAAAGGAGCCCGACGTTGAGAAGCAAACGGAACCGATTCTAGAACATGTCACCTCTGCTCTAGTGAACCGTTATCGCCTCAATTTTACAAAAGAAGATGTTTCTTCCCTCTGGTTCCTTTGCAAACAGGTATATACTTCCCTGTGGGTGCTAGATTTCAGTGTGGCATACTTTGGACATTTTGTCAGTTGGCTGTTCTTTTTGCAGGAAGCATCTTTATTGAATATTACCAATCAAGCTTGTCAACTTTTCAATGAAGCTGAGGTAGGTTGCTTTCAGATTTCAGAGTTTCTTAAGTAATTTCTCCACTACAACTCTACGTCAAACTAGTCTGGTCTGCATTCAGTCAGATGGATACACTCTACTACTCTTTTGTAGGAAGTATATGATCTGTATACAGATATATTCAGGGACATGGTTCTCTTTAGTAATTTCATAAGAACCATAACTTCAGTCACCTTGGTATGTTAAGAGAATGATACATCCCAGAAGTTGGTTAAGTTTGTCATAGTTTGAAGATCAAGTTATTAAGGCAGGTTCATTTCTCCATTCAATCACGTACTTGTGTTGCAAGCTTCTGACATGCAACTTCAGTTTATTCTTAGTTTGAAACTTTGAACTCTTCAGTTTGGTCAGTTACTCGCTTCATGCTAGCTGCCCTTTTGTCAAATAATAAGTTTGTTATTTCCTTTTAAATTGGAAGACTAAGATTACTTCTAAGTATTATCATGGCCATACTTCACGTAGAGACTCTTAGACAGTTGTAAGTTCTCAAATTAACGACGTGCTTTGATTTGTCCTTTTAATGCCTAACAAATAAAGGTTATTTGTTCAGGTTCATTTTCTAGAATGGGCAGATGATTTGGAGGGTTTCGTGCTTAAAGGTTATGGCGAGTCAATAAACTATAAAATGGGACTGCCATTGCTCAAGGATGTTGTCCAGTCAATGGAAGCAGCAATCATAGCTAAAGAAGGTAACACTACGTCACAACCTCCCATGTTCTGCGCCAAAAATGCTTATTGCTGGAATACCTGCTTCTTACCTTGTTACATTTACCCCTTTGTTGAAGCCGCTATGATCTTGAATTCTTGTTGTACCAGATGCACGTGGCATGATGAGTCTGTTGTAGTAGCTTAATAGGTGTATAGCTAGACAACGCAATACTCACATGGTGAAAAGAAAAAGAACACACAATACTCTGAAGCAGTGATAATGTAGTAATGAATACTGTCGATGCTATTACACATGACGGTGATGGTCAAAACTCTAGACTGAAATTTAATTCTTGGAATTGTAGAAAATTATCCTGATGGTACATATGAGAAGGCAAGACTCCGATTTGCACATGCAGAAACTCTTGTTCCTTTCTCATGTCTTCTTGGTCTCTTCTTGAAGGATCAGGTATGGCTCTTGTTTTACACTCTGTCCATGCATGATCTTTTTCCATGACCTATATGTATATCAGAGAACTGATAGCCCATTTGACGTATTTTTTTTGTTTGCACCAAGATTTTGAGAAGATACAGCGGGAGGAACCATTGGATCTACCTCCCATGCCACCACAGAAGAGAAACTGGAAGGGCAGTCTTGTAGCACCTTTTGCTAGTAACAATATGTTGGTTTTGTACCAATGCCCTGGCAAAACTGATGGTAGCAGAATATCCAAGGGTCAAAACAGCTCCTATTTTGTGCAGGTTCTGCACAACGAAGCTCCGGTTTCCATGCCAGTAAGATTCATGCTCTGTTTTCTTGCTTCACATGTTTGGTATTGGGAAGTCCTCTGTTTGACTCTATGTTCCTCTCCTTGATGGACTTACCAATGCAGGGCTGCGGCAACAAAGACTTCTGTCCATTCGAGGAGTTCAAGGTAAATACTTCACTGGCTAATGTTTCTTCAGGTGTCATGTTCAAGAAGCAATCTGCATTTCCTTTGACAATCATCTGATGAACAACGTTTTGCTTGCAGGAGAAGATAGTGCAGCCGCACCTGAAGCACGATTTCGACATGCTATGCAAGATACAGAAGCCGGTGGCGACGGAGGAGCCTTCCTCCTTGAGCTCCAAGCTGTGGAACTTTTTCCTTGGCCCGAAAGGGTACCATGTCAAGGCAGAAGATGATGTGAAGACGGAGCTGTAGACTTGGCCGGCGAAGGTGGTGGTAGCATGGCCGGTCGCCCGGTGCTGCTACGGCATGTGAGCACGACCTTGGAACGGAACTGACTTGTGGGCACTAACCGACGGTGATTTTGTACCTAGCTTCGAGCTCTGATTGACTGATGAGTTGGCCCGTATCAAACTGTCACTGAAGTTGTTGCTGTTTCAGAGGAGCTGATCATGTAACTATGTTTTTTTCTTAAATTTGAACTAGTATCTCTAGCCTTCCACGGTAATGGTAGAGCTTTCCACCACTGAGAACGCGGGATAGGTTTCTGTGGGATAAACTGTTCCATGCCAAATCCCCGTACCGTACGTGTTCCAGATAATATTTCTTTGAACGGTCGACGAAAATGACTAAACTGATGTGTCGGTGTACTGTCACTAGTATTGTCGTACTCTAGAACAGTAGCTTTCTTGTCAGTTTCGAAACTGGCACCAAGCGCATCCATACAATCTTGTTTCCACCACTCGATTGTCGCGCAATCGGAATACATCTCCTGCTCACTCCAAGGAGCACCGTACATGGCGACCGGAGCAGCAGCAGGGGAAGCCAAGGGGGAGACGGTGCTGGTCACCGGCGCCAGCGGCTTCATCGGCTCCTGGCTCGTCCGCCTCCTCCTCGCCCGGGGCTACTCCGTCCATGCCGCCGTCCTCAACCCCGGTCAGTGTCACAATCCATTGATTGCGGTTGTGTAATCCTGCTCGTCCGCATCTTCCTTTCTTGGGCGCGCAATGCGACCTACTCGACGGCGCAGCCATGCTCACCGCCGTGCAGGGATGCTCCGGCGTGTTCCACCTCGCCTCCCCGTGCACCGTAGACACCGTCCTCGACCCCCAGGTACTTACTGCCCCGCGTGTTCCACTTGACCGTCCTGCCATAGTGCCATTGCCCCATCCGTCCTCTCCGTTCCTCACCCGCCCAGGCGGTGTCTGCCTCGTTTCTTGGTCGCAGAAGGAGCTGGTGGTGCCGGCGGTGGAGGGCACGCTCAACGTTCTGCGCGCCGCCAAGGAAGCCGGGGGAGTGCGGCGGGTGGTGGTCACCTCCTCCGTCTCCGCCGCCGTGCCCTGCCCGGGGTGGCCGGCCGGCGAGGTCCTCGACGAGCGCTGCTGGACAGACATCGACTACTGCAACAAGAATGGGGTGAGATCATATATATGATCACCTTAGAAAATAAAATAAAAATGCAGGCCAAACATCTAGCAAGATATGAATCTAAAAAAAAAACATCTAGCAAGATATGAAAATATCATCTGCACCATGCAGTGCAGTTAGTCAATGCAGGAGTGCAGAGTTTGTTTGATTATAGACTGAAATATGGAATATACTTCTGTTTGGTTCTCCCGGTACAGTAGCAACTTCAGTTGTGCAGGTGACAGAATGATCTAGTTTTTCCCCCATTTGATTCTACCGATCAATGAAATGGGGTAGAAATTTGCACATACAGGCAGCATGTAAAATCGTTGCACAACTGTCAAGATGCAAACCATTTTTCAGCTGAAAGCTTGCCAGTTAACTCAGGTTCCATCTTTTTTTTGGATAGGTTTGGTACCCTGCTTCAAAGGCACTGGCAGAGAAGGCCGCATGGAAGTTTGCAGAGGAGAATGGTCTGGATGTTGTGACGGTTAATCCGGGGACTGTTTTGGGCGAGATGATTCCGCCAAGGGTCAATGCTAGCATGGCCATGTTTCTTCGCTTACTTGAAGGTACGCGTATTGCGGCGTTTGATCATCTAGTATTGACGAAGCTATATGATCATAGTTTATGATGCGTTTGATACTAGTAGTCTGCCAGATAAATAAGTTTATAATCATTTCTTAGTCCCTCCTGAAAGTTTGCAAGGTGATTAGTTAATTACTCTCTACTGAATATTCTGCAGTGGAAGTACTAGAGAGTAAAACTGCATGTTTTGTCACCTCAACCTTTTTTTTTAAGGAAAGGATCTGATTCATATGAACAGAGAACTCAGTACAAATTACAGGCAAGTCCACAAAGAAAAGAAAATTACAAACAAGCCCTGCAAAAAGCACAAAGCACCCTGAGCACCCTGGAGAAACTTCAATCAGATCCCTCGCCGGCTCCCAAGACGCCTAGCCGACGCCGCCGTCGCCGTACCTCGAACCGCCGTGGAGAGAGCACCGCCACACTCTGTAGATGACCGCAGAACTCGTCCGCCGCTGCGCGACGGCACCTTGTCGGGATGAACGCGCACGGCCCCAGCGCCACCCCCACAGCACCACCCCTCTTCCAGCCGACGAGACGTCGCCCAAGCCAGCCACCACCAGCCACCTCCCGCCTCCAGCTGCCGCTCCCCTCGCCACCACGGCTGGCCGGAGCTGAGACAACGAAAGAGGCCACCTGCACCACCGCCAACAAAACGGGAACGCCCAGCACCGCCAGCTCCTCCCCTCGCCGCCACAGTGCACCCGACGAAGAACCTCCATGACCTCCCCGGCGACAAAGACGACACCGGAACGGGGAAAGGAGGGGGAGGACCACGCCCAGCAAGCCGACGCCGCCGCCACCGTCTTCGACGACCTCGACAGGGCACTCACACCTAATCTACATCCTACTAGCCGGAGTCGCAGGACCGGGGTTCCCCCACTCTCCCGGCGCCGCCGCGGCAGACGGAGAGGAGGGAACCACCGGCCTGGCCGGCGGCGCGGTAGAGAACTGGGGTTCGCCTCCTTATCGCCTCTCCTCACTGTAGCGAGAGGATAAGGGTAGCGTGCGGTGGGTGTTCACCTCAACCTTTTCTGCTCCATAGTTTACTTTAACAATGCCTCTTTCAGTTCAGATGGCATAAAACAAATCATAGGTTAAAATATCATCCTGCATTGGCATTTGGTAAAAATGGCAATGAAAATTAGCTGCATTTGCTATCCAGATGGCCATCTTGTTCGGTTCAGTGGGTGCTATGATAAAAGGAAACACCTCTTCAACACAATATCTTTGCGAACGCAGGTTGCACAGAGGAGTATGCGGATTTCTTCATCGGGCCAGTCCACGTGGAAGACGTCGCACTAGCCCATATCCTGCTGTATGAGAACCCATCAGCATCCGGGCGGCACCTCTGCGTGGAGCCTATCTGCCACTGGAGCGATTTCGCGGGTAAAGTCGCCGAGCTCTACCCTGACTATAAAGTCCCAAAGTAAGCGACCCCTCAACTCAAACGGCACATCTGTTGCATAATACGTTTGGAGCACAAGAATTTCATAGCAAACAGTTCAATTCCTATCTATCTGACCTCTTGGCTTGTTGTTGGTTTTGTCGGCAGATTTCCTGAGGACACGCAGCCTGGGCTGGTGAGAGCGGAGGCGGCGCCGAAGAAGCTGATGGCGCTGGGTTTGGGGTTCAGTCCTTTGGAGAAGATCATCAGGGACGCAGTGGAGAGCCTCCGGAGCAGAAGATGCATCGCCTGATGATAGGATCGTTAGGTGTATCCTTCCGTTGTAGGTTCATGATCATCTTTGCTCTGAGATGTTCTATGCCCAGCCCAGTGCCTACCTAGACCTTGTAGTTACTGTATGATTTGTGATCATCGTTGCTGGTTGAGTGACTTACCGGCGCACCTGGGATGCGGATGGATGCTGCCACATTGGGTCTCTTGGTAGATTGTGCAAATTGTTTGCCCGCAAGAAAAGAGCCTCGATCTTGGTAAATTCTTCGTATGAGCCGTATCTGCTAGAGCCTGCTGTGTAGAGTATTTGTTCCTCAAGCTTGGTAGTACACGGGCCGTTGGGGGCACGCAAGTGCCTTGTAGCGCTAGACTTTCTATTTTGCGAATTTGTAGTAGTCGATATGTTCTCTATCCCGGCCGGGGCACTTTTTCCGATAAAGGGAATGCATTATTGGCCCTTCCGATGGCAAGCAATCGTCATTGGTATGATGACCAACAGAACAAACAAGATATAGTCACTCAAAAGTCAAAACCACAGTTTCAATGGTCCTCGTGAGTATTTTCAGTATATCCAATAAATAAAAGGTGATATCAGTGCAGTAAAAGTACTATCATGAATCCTTATAGCGACATGACAACTAAGTTACTATAATTTGGCAACTCTGTATTATGTAATTGGCAACATAGTGTTGCCATTTGGTAACTAATCGACGAAAAAATTGCCGACACATGTCAACGTGATGTCTAGCTTTGAAGATCGTCACAACTAAACCAACGGTTAAATCAGAACGTTAATCGAGTTAGCTCTATAACAGATAAAAGTATTTTACCGCATTGCGCACGACAAGCTTTGCACGCGGGTTGGTGTCTAACAGTAATAATCAAAAACATGGAAAACTCGTTGCGGCACCACACCACTAGTGAGCACGTTTTTCAAAAGATACAAAAAAAAAATCTTATTCTTATGTACGCCATAAGTTTCGTCTAGTAATAATTTGTATTTTGGACTACGCAAAAAATACAAATTTCGTAACAAACTAGGAGTTTTTTCTTCTTTTATACAGCCACAAATTTGTTTTAGCCTAAAATAGTAGACACCTTTTTTTACGGAGCACAAATATTCATAGCATGTATAAGTATTCACATTCAAAAAATAGATTTTTTGAAAATTAATAGTATATTTTTAAAAAAACCTAACACCAGTATGCTCGGGAATCGGGTGCATCAAATCCGTTCTCAACAGAACAGTAGCTTTCTTGTCAATTTGGAAGTGGTAACAAGTTTTTTTTTTTTTACGTGAGGGGTAACAAGATCTTGTTTCTGGTAGCCACCCCACAACTCGATTGTCGCGCACTCGGATACATATCTGCTGCTCACTCACGTGGTCACTCGCCCAGTCCAAGGAGCACCGCACATGGCGACCGGAGCAGCAGCAGCAGCAGGAGAAGCCAGGGGGAAGACGGTGCTGGTCACCGGTGCCAGCGGCGTCATCGGCTCGTGCCTCGTCCGTCGCCTCCTCGCCCGCGGCTACTCCATCCACGCCGCCATCCTCAATCCCGGTCAGTGCCATCTGAGCTGAATCGCTACGCGCTCGCAATGCGACGGAGGTAAGTGCTGATTTGGTTGGCGTGGCGCAGATGACAAGGCCGAGACAGACCACCTCCGCGCGCTCGCCGCCGCCGCCGGCGACGAGAGCCGCGTCCGCTTCTTCCGGTGCGACCTCCTCGACGGCGCCGCCATGCTAGCCGCTGCGCGGGGATGCTCCGGCGTGTTTCACCTCGCCTCCCCCTGCACCGTCGACCGCGTCCTCGACCCCCAGGTACTTACTGCCCCGTCTGCTCCTCGTTGTCCCGTCCGTCTGCTCGGGCTCCTCACACGCTCCGGCGGTGTGTGTCCACCTCGTTTCTTGGTCGCAGAAGGAGCTGGTGGTTCCGGCAGTGGAGGGCACGCTCAACGTGCTGCGCGCCGCCAAGGAAGCCGGGGGAGTGCGGCGGGTGGTGGTCACCTCTTCCGTCTCCGCCCTCGTGCCCTGCCCGGGTGGCCGGCCGGCGAGGTCCTCGACGAGCGCTGCTGGACCGACATCGACTACTGCCACAAGAACGGGGTAAGAGTGAGACGATATACTACCACTTTAGAAACAAATCTGCAGCTACCAATTATGGCAAGGAATCTGCTGTTACAAATTCAGTTACATATGAAACGGTTCTCTGCACCCTGTAGTCAGTTCACTTGGTTACTGCACAAGTGCAGAGTTTGTTTGGTGAGATGAAAATATGAAATATACTCTTTGACAATTGATCCTACTGGATCACGGGGTAAAAATTTGCACACAGAGTAAGCATGTAAAATTGTTGCAGAACTGTCAAGATGCAACCATTTTTCTGCTGAAAGCTTGGCAGTTATCTCAGGTTCTATCTTTTTTCTTTGGATAGGTTTGGTACCCTGCTTCAAAGGCACTGGCAGAGAAGGCCGCGTGGAAGTTTGCAGAGGAGAATGATCTAAATTTGGTGGTGGTTAATCCGGGGACTGTTTTGGGCGAGATGATTCCGCCAAGGATCAATGCTAGCATGGCCATGTTTCTTCGCTTGCTTGAAGGTACATGCATAGCAGCCTCTGATCATGTACTCCCTCCGTTCCAAATTAGTTGATTTGGAGTTGTCCAAATACGGATGTATCTACACTTGTTTAGTGTCTAGATACTATCTCTTTCTAGTCAAATGTGTGTCAAGTAATTTAGAACGAGCGAGTAGTTGTGAGTTGTGACGCGACGGAGCTCTAACCATAGTTTAAGATGTGTTTGATAGTAGCTTGCCAGATAAAGATTTATGGAGCATTCTTTGATCATTTCTTAGCCCCTCCAGGCTCTAGAAAGTTGGTTGATAGGTCAGCAATATTGTTTTTTTAAGGATAAAGTGGTCGTACCACCGCTCGAATAGATAGAAAAGAATTGGCCCAGTTTATAAGGAAAACCGGTCCAAAAATCATACAAACGCCCTGTTTATGAGGAAAACAGGGCCAAAAATCCGCACAGACGAAGCGACCCGCCGCCCAGACGACACAAGTCGACAAAACGCCACAACACACGCCACCCGTTTCGGGGCCGCCGCCCCGACGTAGCAACCAGATAAACCTTCGCATTGCCCGAAAGCGATCCAGTCATGGTCGACGAACCCTCCGCCCACGCAGTATTCATCTAGGTCGCCACCAAAACCAACCTGTTCCGGGGCCGCCGCCCCGGCGTAGCAACCAGATCGACCTTCGCATTGCCCGAAGGCGATCCAGTCGGGTCGACGAACCCTCTGCCCGCGCAGTCTTCATCCAGGTCGCCACCTAGACCCACGCGAAACAACGTGCTGCCTCATAGAACCGTCTTAGCGTGGGAGACCGAGACCGCCGCCTCGGCGTCCACCACCGTCCGGGGCCGCCACCTTGGCATCCACCTCCCAAAACCACATAGCAATCCTACCCTTCCGCTGCGAACCCGTCGCACCGAGAGAGCCGGTGACTCCAAGACGACGCCTCCAACAAGGTAGTGACGCGTCCGTCACCGTCGCCCGCCCCCGATGGGGCTTGGGCTTTCACCCGGAGATCATCGGACCACTCCCGTCGGGCCGGTTGTCGAAACTCCACGACGATGCAAACAAGAAGGAGAGCGACACCCAAGGGCGCCGCCATCGTCGGCACTGACCGGAGTCGATGCAAGGCTTTCGCCCGGAGTTCGAGCCACCCACGAAGCTTCAGGAGCTGCGAGATGGAGACCGCGTCCATGGCCATCCACCGAGCTCCATTGCTTGCCAAAAGCCAGCCGTGCCTCCCGTCGCACTGCCATCGGTCCGGGGCCGCCGCCCCGGCTTCCCTAACTGCGACCCACGCCTCCGTCGCCCCTGCGCCTTGGACTGCGCGCCGCCCCCTTTCGCTTCGCGACTGCGCCATTCGTCTCCCACCATCACCTCCCCTGCCATGTCGCATCCCACATCCCCATCTCGCCAAGACGCCTACCGCATCAAAGGAGGCCGTGGCTCGCAGGACGGAGCCGAACGACGCGCGCAGCAGACGCGGCCCTCCAGGCCCAGATCGGGCCTAGGCCAGCCCTACGCTGCCACCATCTCGCGCCGCTGCATCCAGGGACTCAATGCAGAGCACGTCGCCCTCGAGCAGCCACCCCGCCTGCTTGTTGCCTCGGCGCCGCCGTCTCGCCAGCCCCGAACGGGCCCAGATCGGGCCCGCCGGGCTGCCTCCCGAGCAGCACCGCCTCCGGTGCCTCAGCACCCGGCTCCACCCACGCGCAGCTCCGCCGTGCACCTCCGCCACGCCCTGCCTCCTCCACACAGCCGTGAAGTCCCGCAGCGGTGCGCCATGCCCGACCGCCAGAAGGCCTCTTCCCTGCGCGAAGAGAGGGTCCTCGGGGTCTGCCCTCTGCCCCCCCCCTCTTTGACGGCCGGGGCGCCGCCACCGCCACCGGCGCCGGCGGCGGCAGTGGCCTGGATTTGTGGCTTTTTCCTAGGGTTTGGGGGCCTCCAGAGTCCCGCGCGCGAGGGACCCGGGAGGACGAGTTGATAGACCTTTACAATATGGGGAAAACGCTTCAATCCTCAGCAATATTGTTTGTAAACTGAAGCAGGGGCAGTTCATGCATTGTAAATTTCTAATGTTATCAATTCAAATGTTAAAGGTCTCATCTGGGGCAGTTGATTGCAAATTGCACTTGTACCAACTGAACGCATTTAACCTCTGATGAGACCTCATTTGAATTGATAACACTAGAACTTGCAATTGGCTGAGAGAATCTATCCACTAGTACTTCACTTCAGGAGAACTGGCTAAAATAAAGATAATTATTTTGTACTGCATATTCTGCAGTGGCAAGTACTACTCTATACTTCATCGGAACCTATTTCTGCTCATACTTTACATGAACTGTGCCTGTTTCGGTTCAGACGGTATAAAGAAAACCATAGGGAAAAAATCATCATGCATCGCCATTCGGTACCGTGGCAATGAAAATTACCAGCATGTTCTATTCAGAAAAGGTTTTTTGTTGTCAGATTCAGTTTATGTAGTTGCTAGCTACAATTGAGCTAATTATGCATTTATGCTGTACTGAAAATTCTGCAGTGTTAAGTACAAAACTGCACAAAACGTTGTCATCCATGTACCCTTTTTTTCTGCTCCATAATTTGCATGGACTCTTTTGATTCAAACGGTATAAAGAAAAGCATAGGTTAAAAAATCATCATGCTGCACCATGGCATTGAAAATTAGCTGCATTTGCTATATTCAGTCGACTTGTCTTGTTTGGTTCAGTGTGTGTTTGCAATGGTGATAAGGAAACACATCACCCAACACTTACCTCTGCACACACAGGTTGCACCGAGGAGTACGCGGATTTCTTCATCGGGCCAGTCCACGTGGAAGACGTCGCACTAGCCCATATCCTGCTGTACGAGAACCCGTCGGCAGCCGGGAGACACCTTTGCGTCGAGAACATCTGTCACTGGAGTGATTTCTCGTCGAAAGTTGCCGAGCTCTACCCTGACTACAAAGTCCCAAAGTAAGCGAGCCCCTCAAACTGCAAACTGAACACATACACAATATGTTTGCACTTTGCATCACATGATTTTCATAGCAAACAATTCCGTTCCTATCTGGCACGATCACATGAAAGAATCGCTGTCGCGGGCGCTGACCCTTGGCTTGTTGTGTTGTCGGTTTTTTCGGCAGGTTTCCTGTGGACACGCAGCCTGGGCTGGTGAGAGCGGAGGCTGCGCCGAAGAAGCTGATGGCGCTGGGTCTGCAGTTCAGTCCTCTGGAGAAGATCATCAGAGATGCGGTGGAGAGCCTCCGGAGCAGAGGATGCATCGCCTGATAAATGTATTATTAGTTGTATTCCTTCTGTTGTAGGCTCGTGATCATCTTTGCTCAGAGATGTGTTGTGCCCAGCCCAGTGCATACCTAAAACTTACAGTTACTATGATTTGTGCAGTAACGGCTGGTTGAGTGACTTACTGGGGCACCTACAGCTACGTTGTTCCTAGTCGTCTCTACTTAGGGACATACTTGGGATGACCGATCGAATTTTCCCCGTACCATATCCTCTGTTGTTCCTTGTCGTCTCTACTTAGGGATATACTTAGGATGTAAGCGGATCGGATCGAATTTTCCCCTTACCATATCCTCTTACATATTTTTTTAATCGGTTCGAAGCGGAGCATATAATAATCGATTGCGGATAATCGGACCGCGGATTCGGAGCGGATTCAGAAAATAAATGGAGCGGATTCGAGGCAGAACCAACATTAATCGGATCGAATCGGTGCATGCATAAGTAGATCGTTAAACCATCCAACGGAAAATAGTTGAAAAAAGAAATCAACAAACACTCATAAAACAGATAATGATAACATGATAAAGTGAATAAATATAACATGATCATATGAACAACATAGAGTAAAACGTCCCTGGAGTCTATCAAGTTGCGGAGTTGGAGCCGATTGGTCACCTACTGGGAAAATGCTAACTATTGGTCACTAAGTTGTGTCAATGTTGAACGTTAGTCATTCCGTCACTACCACCGTTAAAATGCTGACGTGGATGATGTTTTTTTACAAAAAAGACCTTAACCTTCTATTTCTTCTTATTACTCAGTCCTTTTCTATTTCTTTGATGTTAATTCCCCTTGAGCTCGCTGCGATGTTAATTCCCCTTGAGCTCGCTGCGAGTCCAGTCTCCACGTTCCCATTCCATTCCGGCGCAAGCATGTGGATCCAGAGCTGTGACTGTGAAGCCATTTTTGTTTCTTCTCTGCGTTTTAGGTGGTTCGTTGCGGTGTTCGTTACGGGGAGTGCGGGGGATTTGGAGTTTGTGCTCTGCAGCTTTGGATCCAACCAGGTTTTTAGACCAAAAAATCCAACTAGATTTTAGCTCTAGGCTGCTGGTAGGCGTCGGCCGTGGATCGACCTCTTTTTCCACCGCAAACTCATGGGACATTGCAACAAATTAAATTACGCTTGTCCGACAATTAAAAGAGAACATTTCAACAACATAATACTCCAAATCGGGGCTAAGGTCTCCTTTAACTCGTAGGATAGAAAAATATAGAAATAGGAAATTGCGTAGCGAGTGCAAACGATCCAAGAAATGGGGATCCGAGGAGGAACTGCGTGCGCATCCATCAAAATGTGCCAATCCACATCAATTTAATCGAAAATAAATACACAAGGTCGTCTCTGTCTGTCTCAAAAATCAAATGAATGGGGAAGGAAGGAAGAGTAATCACTAATCAGCAGCAGCTCCCGCCGGCATCTCAGAGTACGAGAACAGCAAGAGACAGAGCAGCCGCGGCAGCCAGCAACAATACAGATCCAGCACCGGCAACCCGTGTCGGAGAAGCAGCGGAGGAGTCATCCCCGCTGTCGGAGAGACCGGGGAGGGCCTCGGTGGGCGCAGCGGCGGGCGGTAGCGCCGCCAGGGCCTTCAACGCAGCCTGGTCATCCGCCGACGGCGCCAAGAACTTGTCGTCCGCGGTGGGCACGTCGATGGACAGCTTCTGGCCCTTGCGGCAGTGGCCCGGCGCCGCGCTGGTGAAGTAGACACGCCCCGGCGTGGTGAGGTTGAAGACGGAGTTGCCGTCGTTGAGCTTGAGCACCGGGTCGGAGACGTCGCAGGCGGCGAAGGCCTTGGCGGTGACCTGCACCGTGTTGTCCTGGCTGGGCGGGTAGAGGAACCAGACGGAGTCGCCGAGCTTGAAGGGCAGGGACTTGCCCCACCGCACGTACACGTCCGGCTTGGTCGACGGCGGCGGCGCCCACACGTCCAGCCCGCCCATTCCATTCCAGCGGAAGGGGGTCCAGCGGAGGTGGTCTCGGAGAGGTGGGCGTATGCCTCTTGGACGGCGCGGAGGGCGGAGCCTGCCGGCGATCTCCAGCCAGCGGGCCGGCTCCCTGCTGTGTCGCCGCCGGCGAGCCTCCCGCCTGCTGGCGCTCCTCGCCTCCACCGAGCAGGACTGAGATTGAAAGTGTGCTCTGCTGGTCCAGCAGTCCCCAAATCCCCTATTTTTTGCTGTTGCAACGAAATAGAAAAGGACTGAGTAATAAGAAGAAATAGAAGGTTAAGGTCTTTTTTGTAAAAAAAACATCGTCCACGTCAGCATTTTAACGGTGGTAGTGACGGAATGACTAACGTTCAACATTGACACAACTTAGTGACCAATAGTTAGCATTTTCCCAGTAGGTGACCAATCGGCTCCAACTCCGCAACTTGATGGACTCCAGGGGCGTTTTACTTAACAACATAAGTACATATGGATACAATAACGTAAACATAAGTGCTAAGTTACCCTCCTCACATAGCCTGATGGTCTAACAAAATTGTAATCCATTGTCGGTGCAATCTGAGTTGATGATTAATGGACAACTTGAAAACTCACTAACTATTAACTATGATTTACTCCCTCCGTTTTTTAATATAAGATGTTTTAGGTGTTACACATGTTGTCTAGATACATACTAAAGTGAGTGAACATGCACACTAATACATGTCTACATACATTTATGTACATATGCATGTGAACAAATGCTAAACCATCTTATATTAAAAAACGGAGGGAATATTAGGTAGTCTTTTCAAGAAAAAAAAATCAGATTATTCGGTTAAAAACCATCGAATTATCCTAACTAATTTTCAAATGCTATTATACATACCATATCCTACACCGTATCCTGGTGTTAATTCAAAATCGGATAGCCATATCAATCGGATTTCTTAAAATCAGACATGTATTCTTTAAAATGGATTGGCAGTGGATTCAGTGCGGAAACTATCCTAACCGTTTACATCCCTGTGTCGAGCGAGCGTGTGTAGAACGTCGGGTCCCTTGTTTTTTCTGCGTTTTATACCGTGTCAGCCGTAAGATCATTAGCAGGGGCGCCGCTGATTTTGCATTAGATTATTTTGACCAGAGCAGACAAATGTTAGCCAACGGATAGTTGCATAGGCACCCAGTGGCCCCGTGGATAGTGAGTCCTTTTTTGTTTTCTTGTATCCAAAAACCTCAACGTACTTTTAACTTTAGTTTTTTTTAATACATAGTATTTTAAGAATATTTTAAAATATTGTCTCCAAACTGTAGTACTAGGTTATATTGGGGACAAAATACTACAGTGGAGAAAAGGTGGAAAACACCGCGTGAGTTCAACGCCATAGAGCGGATTAGGTCCCAGAAAAACTATCTCACCGTTCTCTTCTCTCAACAACACTACCGCACCACCAGCCATTTCCCTCGACGTGCCAATTATGTCCCCACACCTGCCCCTCGACACATGTATCTTTTTTCCCACCACCACTTCCACATCCAAACCTTTGTCGTCGTCGCCACCTCCTCCTCTCTTCCCACCACCTCCACTCCACCTTCAATGCCGACGGCGCAAATCATCCCCATCTTCGCTCGGAGATGGCATGGAGGTGAGCGGAGAAACTTTGGAGGTTATTCCTGCAGTTCACGCATGGGGTTTACACCCGCCTGTGGTTCGCCCCTCCCATTCCAAACCCAGCCCCACGCTCGTCGACGGCAATTTTGTGCGGCCGATGTTCCAAACTGTGGTTCCGGTAAAGGAGGAGGGGGGGTTGAAGGTTGGACTATCCTACAAGGTGGGACTAGGAGTGAGGCGGAGGAACCACCCTGGAGGATTCTCAATGTTATACTAAACTTTTTTATTTAGTTATAGTTCATTTGTTATAAATTACATTTTTATATAGTTTCTAAAGTTTGACCATGAATAATAAATCTGCAAATAAATCTTGTCATATGCCTTCTTTAATTCGATGAAAACCATATGTAGGTCCTTCATCTGCTCACTATATCTCTCCATAAGTTGTTGGAGCAAGAAAATCGCCTCTGTAGTCGATCTCCCGGGAATAAAATCAAATTTGCTTTTAGTGATATTCGTCACTCTCCTCAAGTGATTCTCAATCACTCTCTCCCAAAGCTTCATAGTACATCTCATAAGATTAATTTCTCGATAATTAGCACAACTTTGAATATCTCCTTTATTTTTGAAGACTAGCTAATATACTACTCTTGCAATATTCGGGCATTTTGTTTGATCGAAAATTGTGGTTGAATAGCTTAGTTAGCCATACTATTGCCACATCTCGAACGCATCTCCACACCTCAGTGGGGACATCATCGGGACCAAGGGTATTTCTTCTTTCATCTTTATAGGGCCTCCATAACCTCAAGGTCTTGGATCCTCCGCATGAACTGTTAGTTTCATCAAAAAGGAGTCATCCAACTCGGGCATGGTGCTTGATGTCTACGCACGCTTCTATTCTTGTAGACAGTGTTGGGCCTCCAAGTGCAGAGGTTTGTAGAACAGCAGCAAGTTTCACTTAAGTGAATCACCCAACGTTTATCGAACTCGGGGAGGTAGAGGTCAACAAGTCATGTAGCAGGATGTGCAATGATCTATCGTAACATGGGTAAACCACACATCAGCTGTATAGAATCATGCAAAGCAATATATAAATGATAAATGACAACAAGTCATGTAATGTAAGATGGAAGTTGCATGGCAATATATCTCGGAACAGCTATGGAAATGCTGTGGTAGGTAGGTATGGTGGCTGTTTTGAGGAAGATGTATGGGCTTATGTGTAGGAGAACAAGAGGAAGTCCTCCCACGGGTTTTGGATGTACTGGCGAAGTTTGCACAACTCTCAATGTGAGAAAAGGCAATGCACAGCACCGAAGAGGCTAGCAAATTTGGATGGTGGAAGTGCCAAAACCGTAGCTTAACATTAGTCAAAAAGAACTCACAAGTTTATTGCAAACAACTAGCAGGTTCAACATTAAGCGCATGGTTAACATTTACCCCAAGGAGGGCCGTTCACGGCGGCACAAGTACCCCGTTAGATCCCTCGACCTTCACACACAACCTAGTTATTACGAACCACTTTTCAGACATGGAAAGCTATCAAGTCCAACTACACCTTCAACAATTTTAGTGTTTGTAGTACGGTGCAAGCTTAAAGACAATAATCCACTAATGATTTTAACTTAATTAACCAGCAAGCTTTACCATCTATTACTTAATACCTCAAAACGTTTGCAAGGAATCAGGTTATCAAAGTTCAATGATCTACAAGATTATGCAAGTTTTCATTATACCACTACCACACGCAACATTTTCTGAACCAACATATTAACCAAGCAACTCTCCAAACAAATATAAGTGAAGCAAGAGAGTACTTTCTACAAAAGAACTAATAGCTCTGACAAGAGGTACATGAAAACCAAGAGCTAGAAGCTAAACAACGCGAAAATTGAATACTCAACAGATATAAGTGAAGAACAAGAGTATTCCAAGAAAAAGCGGAGCGTGTCTCTCTCCCAATCAAGAATGTTGTGATCAAGCTTATTGCAAAAATAAAAGTACAATACTGAAAATAAAAGCACACAGACGCTCCAAGAAAAGCACATATGATGTGAAAGAATTAAAATATAGTTTCACTAGAGATGACCTGATAATTTTGCCGATGAAGAAGGGGATGCCTTGGGCATCCCCAAGCTTAGACGCTTGAGTCTTCTTGAAATATGCTGGGGAGATCCATGGGAGCCTCCCCAAGCTTAAGCTCTTCACTCTTCTTGATCCTATTATATCATCCTTCTCTCTTGACCCTTGAAAACTTCCGTCACACCAAACTCAAAGTAATCTCATTAGAGGGTTAGTGCATAATCAAAAACTCACATGTTCTATAAAGACGCAATATGACTTGTTACTTTAAACATTAGCTACAGCCACTGATGTTATGTGAAGCTCTTCCACCCAAAAAAGAATTTCACTCAACACTAGTAAAAGAGAGAATGCAAAATAAAAAGGCATAATCTGTCTAAAACAGAACAGTCCGCAAAGACGAATTTTTTCGAGGCACTTACGACGCTCAGATCGAAAAACTTTGAACTAACGAAAGATGCATACATATCTGAGGATCACGCACAAAAAATTTCAGATTTAAATAATTTTTCTGTGATTTTACAGAAGCAAAACGGTGAACAGCAGAAATCTGTTCCTGCGCAGAAATCCAAATCTAGCATCATCTTCCTATTAGAGGCCTTACTTGGCACAACAATGCAAGAAAATAAAGATACAAAGGCATTGCTACAGAAGTAAACAGCACCTTGACTCAAATAAAATAAAAATAGCAGAAAATAAAAACAATGGGTTGTCTCCCACAAGCGCTTTTCTTTAAAGCCTTTTAGCTAGGCATGATAATTTTGATGATGCTCTCATATGTATAAGAGTTGAATATGAAAGAGCATCAGAAGCAAATATCAAACACATTTAAGTCTAACCCACTTCCTATGCAAAGGAATCTTGTAAGAAAATAAATCAATAAAGCACAAAGTGACTAGCATAGGAAGGCAAAACAAGTGCAACTTCAAAACTTTCAACATAAAGAGAGGAGACTTAATATTATTGGATGTATGAAACCGTGTCTCCCTCTCTCATAAGACCAGTAGGTCTTAAAGTACCCATCAAATAAAAGCAAATCAAGAGAAAGCTCAAAACCTTCATCATAAAGAGAAGAAATTTAGTAACATGAAGATTTCTATAACCATACTTTCCTCTCTCAAAATAATTTTCAGTGGCATCATGAATAAACTCAACAATATAGCTATCACATAAAGCATTCTTATCATGATCCACATGCATAAAAGTATCATTACTCTCCACATAAGCATAATCAATTTTATTAGTAATAGTGAGAGTAAAACTATCACAACCATCATTGTATCATCATAAATTGCAGGCATAGTATAATCATAATAAACTTTATCCTCCATAGTAGGTGGCACCAAAATACCACTATCATTATAATCATCATAAATTGGAGGCAAAGTATCATCAAAGAAAATTTTCTCCTCAAAACTTGGGGGACTAAAAATATCATATTCATCAAAACCAGCTTCCCCAAGCTTAGACTTTTCCATAGCATTAGCAATAATGGTGTTCAAAGCATTTATAGTAATAACATTGCTACCATCATGCAAATAATTTTCCATAGGTTTTTTAATTTTCTCTTCAAAAGCATCATGTCCTAATTCAAGATAAATTTCATAAAGCTCTCTAATTTTTTTGTTGTTTTCCATTAAGCCTAACTAGTGAAATAAAAACAAGAAACAAAAAGATATAATTGCAGAATCTAAAGGAAATACCTTCGAGCACTCACACGTCAGCAACAGTGCTAGAAAATAGCTAAGTAGCTGGAGGATGTGAGTACCTTTTACCTTACCTCCCCGGCAACGGCGCCAGAAAATAGCTTGATGTCTACGCACGCTTCTATTCTTGTAGACAGTGTTGGGCCTCCAAGTGCAGAGGTTTGTAGAACAGCAGCAAGTTTCCCTTAAGTGAATCACCCAAGGTTTATCGAACTCAGGGAGGTAGAGGTCAAAGATATCCCTCTCAAGCAACCCTGCAATTAAGATACAAGAAGTCTCTTGTGTCCCCAACACACCCAATACACTTGTCAGGTGTATAGGTGCACTAGTTCGGCGAAGAGATATTAAAACAAGTATATGGATGATTATAAGTGGTAATTGCAATCTGAAATAAAAATGGCAGCAAGCAAACATGTAGCAGAACTGGTTGTAAACGGTGTTTCAATGCTTAGAAACAAGGCCTAGGGATCATACTTTCACTAGTGGACACTCTCAACAATAATAATATAATTGAATACATAGATATTTCCTCTTCACTATGCTACTCTGAGTTATTCTCTCGTTGGATAACGAACACCAATCCACCGCGTAGGGCTATAAAAGCACACCTTAAAGTCGCATTCCCATGTCTAGTTAACCCCACACTGTCAACTTGAGCGCCCTAGAAGGTACTAGACAAACACCGCAATTTCATAGAGACATCCAACGCAAATAATAACTCATGATAAGTATTCCTGTTATCTTTAGCCTAAGAGCCACACACGGGGCGCACACTGTCAACTTCGCACCGTGGGACAAAGGTGACTCCGGAGATTACATTAATAAAACCACTTGAGTAGCATATAAGATAATGAAGAGTACATCTATGGATTCAACTAGATTACAAAGCTCATGATCACATAAAGATCACACCATGGGAGAGAGAGATAAACCACATAGCTACCGGTAGAGCCCTCAGCCCCGAGGAGAACTACTCCCTCCTCATCATGGGAGGCAGCAACGACGATGAAGATGGCGGTGGCGTCGATGGAGATGGCTCCGGGGGCAATTCCCCGTCCCGGCAAGGTGCCGGAACAGGACCTTCTGACCCCCGAAACGGAGTTTCGTGGCGGCGGAGCACGGAGATGTATTCGGGAGTTTCGTCAATTGTGTTAGGGTTTACTCCGCGGGGGCTATTTATGGTCCAAAGGGCAGCTTCAGAAGGTTCCCGAGGCAGCCACACGTGGCCTCGGCGCGGGTCAGGGTTTTCCTGGCCGAGCCGACTTGTCGGGCCTGCACAGGCCGCATACGAACTCGGATGGAGATGAACCTTTTGTATAAAACGTGCGGCGGAAAATTCCCGAACTTTTGCGACTAGACTTTTTCCATTTGACGTCGTCTTCAGGCCCGAACGTGACGATCTTTGAAAATAGTTTTCAGACAGATTTCTGGAAAGTCCCAATTTGACTCCAACAAGGTTTCCTTTGCCCAATTTTGATAATTTCTACACATCAAAGTGTAAAACAAGAACATTGTGCACTTTGGCAACTATTAGTAGGTTAGTCCAATAAATGTCATAATATGATATAAAGTGCATATAAAACATGTGACAATTGATATAAAACATGCATGGAACATCAAAAATTATAGATACGTTTGAGATGTATCAGTGCTCCCATTCCCATCGTTGAATAACCCATCAAAGTAGTCTCTCCATCTTTTCTTAATCTCTTCATCCTTTACTACAAGTCGATTAGCTTTGCCCTTGATCTGTTTTACTTGATCGAGGTACCTTGTCTCCCTCTCGCGATTTTTTGCCATCTTTTACATGTTATTTTCGCCTTCCTTTGTCCCTAGTTTCACATAATCGTAGGCCCACCCCCTTGCTTCACTCATGACTCTCCTTGCGTTCTTCTTAACCTCTTTGTACTTCATCATGGTGCTTGTGCTTCTATCATTGTGCCAACTTTTGTAGCACTCCTTCTCCTTGATACCCTTTTGGTCATCCTCATTTTAGCACCATGTGTGTTTAGCTTCATGTTTCTTGCCTTTTGTCACCCCCAAACACCTCCCGATCTACCTTCTGAAGGCATGTTGCCATATTCACCCACATGCATCGATCATCCTCTTCTTAAAGGATTGTTGCGCTTCCCCTTTCAGTTTCCACCACTTTGTTATTATTATATTGGCACCTTTGTTCCTCAAAACCCGTGCGTGAAAGCGAAAATCAGCCACCACAAGCTTATGTTGCGCCACAACACTCTTCCCAGGGATCACCTTACGATCCAAACTGACCCTCCTATCCATTCTCTAGTGAGGGACAAAGTCAATCAAGTTAAATGTCGCTAAGATTGCCTCTTCCTAAAGAAGGTGTTAGCTACCAACAAGTCATACGTGACCGCAAAGTCTAGGATGTCCTTAACCTCTTGGTTTATGTCGCCATACCCAAAGCCCCCATGTACCCCCTTAAACCCTATGTTAGTTGTACCCACATGGCCATTGAGATCTCCTCCTATGAGGAGTTTCTCGGTTACGTGTACACTACTAACCATTTCCTCCCAGAATTGCCTCTTAGCGCTCATGCTGAGCCCAACATGTGGGGCATAAGAGTTAATAACGTTCAGGACAGTATCCCCAACAACTAGCTTGACTAGCATGATCCTATCCCCTTATCTCTGAACACCCACTACTCCATTCTTAAGGCTCTTATCTATTAGGATGCATACACCATTCGTCCATTCCTACTACCAACTGATCAGTAATACCAAAGCTTGAAACCGATATTCTCGACTTCCCTCGACTTTTGACCCACCCGTCTAGTCTCCTGCACACAAAGGATATTTACACGCCTCCTAATGGTGGCATCCACTAGCTTCCCCGTCAAGGATCTGACATTCCATTTGGCAACTGTGCACCCTAAACCTATTTGTCTCGGCTAGCTTTCTTACCCTTTGCATCCGTCGAGTGAGATGCAAAGACCCTTTGCTCACTTATTGCTGCATCGGGGCGATGATGTAGCGCGCTAGAAAGGCGGTGGCGGCCGGGCCCTCACTCACTTAAGACCATACCCGGGTCCCGATATGGCGCGTCGCTGTGAGGGTTACGCCCCAACAACACTATATTGGGTTTCATAATCCATAGGAATGGCTAGTTTTAAGGTCGCTCGCCAAGCCTATCACAACCCTCCTCCTTTACCCAGACTTGGGACTGACTATTCCTTAAAGGCATAGGCAGAGTTCCAAGACCGTTATCATAAAATCTATTTTTTATACTGCATGCTTACACATTAGTACTATTTTTTATAGCTACTTAGACTACAATTGAGAATATACGGCTGGTTGATATTTGGCAGACACCTACGAGATTTTCAGCTTCAAATATTTAGGATAACTAAGCTAAGGGGGACATATCTAGTGCTTCTGTGCCACCTAAAAACCAAAACATTGTCTGAAAGTTATCAAAAAACGAAAAACAATGACAACATTGATGCATTATTTTCTACCGTTCTACAAAACACAAATTCCTATTCATGGCTTAACAGCAACAATGAAAATTACTATTCACAGTCTAATTTACCTTTTATTTCTTGAGCTGTAGATCAAGTTTCGTAATGAAATTTAGGGGCCTAGCAAAGGTTGTACCGATTTTGCCCTAAGATTTCACATTTTAGACAGGAGTCCAATAGGTGAATAACAGATATAATATACTTCATAGAAAATTTTCTAATATTTTGACAACCATACTAAAAAAAACATAGAATGTATATTACATCTCGGTTTGATGTCTTAACCACACACACACTTATTCATTCAGAACATAAGTTTCACATGATCATACCATATTTGACATTAAGTTCCATAAAACCACACTTCAAAGCATGCATCTGACAGAACCCCACCTCATTTGACATGAAAACACACAGTTATAAGTTATTCAACGCTCTTTAGATGTCATTTGCTCCTTTTCATTGCGTTTTCTATTCCAATGAAAATTGGAAAAGAAAACGCAATGAGTCCAATACTGTATTTAGGTTGTAGTCAAGCCAACATCCCGCAATGATGGAAGCAAGGTATCCCAACTCATATGTGACCCTCAAGATACAAGATGCATTTGAGTCTCCAACTCGAGGCATCATAAATCCTACAAGAATAAAGCACCTGAAAAAATGGTTGAGAAGAAGCAATTAGTATAGGTAAGGCACTTAGGTTTGAGTAAATGTCGATACTAGAAAATAACAAACAAGTCAAATGAGTTAATAAAAAACATAGCTCAGATCGTAGTGGCAAGCATATTCAGCAAACTTCGTAAACTGTGGTTGGTGTCGCTTATCCGAGAACACTAATGAAGAGTAGTTTTTCCTAACAACGTGTCACTCATTAGTTTCTTCAATTTGTTGTTGAGTGACTATTGTTGTCTCTAATAATATGAGAATACCGAAAAATAAATAGTGTCACATCCCACAGTTCGAAGAAAAATAAAGTCATGGCGTACGGCACAACAATACACACAGAAATCTCAAACCCTGCAGTGCAAGAACAGCGAAAGAAAGATTTAGTTTAAAAATATCAGTAAGGTTCTCATGCTTTTAAAAAGTGGTAGCTGATGAATCCATTAGTCTGTAAAAAAAAGTTAGATTACAGAACACAGAATCTATCTCTATATATCAAAGCTGAGGGCTTCAGCCTCCGATGGAGCCATCCACGTCAACAGGCACTGTAGCCGCTACAGTACCGTACTTCTACAGTGCACCGTACTGTAGCAGCTACAGTTGCGCATTTTTTTTTGCCTTCCTCGTAATGATGCGTGCACTCCTACAGTGTAGCAGCAACAGTGTACGCAAATATATTTTTTCCCCTTTACAGTCGCGCATTTTTTTTTGCCTTTTTCGCAATGATGCGTGCACTTCTACAGTGTAGCAGCAATAGTGTACGCAAATATTTTTCCCCTTTTCGCGATGATATGTACATTAAATATATGCGCGCCGACGAGAAGGTTCCATTCCCGTGATCGGTTCCGAGTTTGGATGACTCTAACTCATTAATTTTGAATCCACACTCGCAAAAACACTTGACGAGTTTTGTCAAATTCGTCGCACTCAGTCATCCGTCTAAATTTTCCTTTCACGAGTAGATGAATATCACTCTTCCGAACAATTTTCATGTTTTAACCTTTTTGTTTCGACGGACATAAACATATTTCTCTCCAATCTGCAAATTTGCTATATTTTAGGCTGTGCAAAATAAAAAATTCTGCCACCCAAAAATTATGAATCGGTCCTCCGGAGTAAAACATTTTTGCAGAAAGGTCCACGTGTGTCGTCTTTTTTGCAGAAAAGTCCTCACATTTTCCAAAAATTGTGAGTCGTCCTCCCATAATACAACATTCCCGCAGCGAAGTCCCCGCGTTTCCCCCAAATTGCAAATCGGTCCTCCTATACAACTGAGCAATTCCCCCCCCCCCCCCCCCCCCCCCCACAATATATTTCTCCCCCTTATAGTTTAAACCTACTTTTTGCCCGCACTTCTTTTTACGAACATTACCTATTTTTCCGGCCACGCGTGAATAGTCCCTGTCCCTTATGAATGGTTTTTTCCCCTTCTAATAGATTTCTCCCCGTTTTAGTTTTACCCTATTGTTTATTTTTCCACATTTTTTTTTACGAACATTGCGCGCAAATGGCGACTTCAAAATTAACTATTTATTTCTACTCCCTATTTATCGCCTACTATATTTTTTTTCTTCTTTTATCTCCCTTACATATTTATTTTCATGACTCTAAGACTGCTCGCTTACTTCCTATTTTCCCAATTTCCCCTACTCCATTTTTAAACTTTTTATTTTATTTCCTTCATGATTTTATTTTTGCAAACTTTAAATTTATTACTTATTTATTTGCAAATCCTGTTATCTTAACTCCCAACTTCTCTATATTCAAAATACCACTACTTATTTTATTTTTTTAACTTTTAATTTCCGTATATTTTTTTAACTACTTCTCAACGGTCCGCATTAATTCCATTTGAAAGCCTAAATCCACCAAATAAAATAACCTTCCAACACTTACTCCATACAAAAAAAAACTAAATATTTCCTACCTTTCAAAACCAATTGCACATCCCCTCTCTTTTTCCCTCTATTATTCTCTTGATGAGTGCACTTAATTTGTTCCAGAAGCTATATACTTGGTCACATAAAGTGACATACATGTATGATCATAAGTACTAATTCGGATATCATATTTGCACATCGTACATTTATATCACTCAGCTATAGCATAGGTGACTTTATGTAAATTGTAAGTAGTTCCCATACAAAAAAGGATTTTGTGGTCATAAACACCCTTCTCAAATTTTGGTTTCTGTTTCTATTGCTTTTCTTTCATTTCACTCTATTTAATTCTCTGCTTAGGTAGTGCCTGTTTTGTTTTAATCTTTATACAATACCTAATCCTATGATGCAAATGATGTTAAAAGAAAACTCAGCTATGTGGCGACAATTAGTGTAGACATTGACGCCCAAATGCAGCATCAAATCCAAGGTATTTTTAAGAATATAAAGCACTTTTTTTGACACCCAGCTTATTTCCATTACTATTCAGCCTGTGTTTGTACTCATGTATCATGGATCACGATATCTTTTGTCTGGTCGTGATAGGTCTTTTTACAGTTGTTTCGTACTTTTAGCTTCAATTTATTTATGTTTTGTCACCATACGGGCGCGGTGTGTCGCCGCGCTAATTTTCCTAATAAATCAAATTATAGGGCAGCTTCACGCAAGCCAACTTTACGAAAGTAACTCGCAATCTGTAGAACAAGGATAGCACATAACAGGGCTAGAAGTGGCAACTCAAGACCAGGACAATCAACAGCATACTACTTCCTACTGTGTGAAGCTCTTAAGCTATGTAGATGCATTTCAGAAATGAAGGATTCGTCCCAACAAGTACAAGGAGGATGGTCTCTCCTAGCAGGGGTTGATCTATGCTCTATGCTGGTTGGGCAATCGAGAAGGTCCATCAGTGGGATTTAACTAATCGGTATCATCCAGGATGAAAACAAGCAAAGCTCATACCTGAAAACCAAAGGGAACGGTGATGGCGGCGGCGGCGACTAGGACGACGCGCGTGAGAGGCAGATGGCTTTGAGGTCAGGTTCGAGCAGGTTAGTCGCGAGATGGAGCCGACTTATTAGCTTTTTTTTTTTTTTTTTTGAGAATTTTCACACTTTATTAAAGCAAACAAGGCGTCTCATTAAAAACCTCCCAGCACATTGTAGGTGTAGAGGAGCCGACTTATTAGCTTATCTCAGGATCAGGTTCGCTCAGGTGACTCGGCCGGCTTTCGTTCCGGACTACTTGTTCAGCCCAATTCAGGTTTTAACACTAACCCAAACCCCACGGTCTCGGAGTCAGCACAACTGAGCTTGAACCGGAGAACTTGTCTGTGGCAAGATAATTAGGTGGGTGGTTGTACACCTATCCCATCAAAGTTTAAACACCAGGTTTGACTGGTGTTTCTTATTTAGGCGGAATTTTCTTCAGTGGGAGACGACGTTCTCGTCGACAGCGAGGCGCCCGTGGTGACTTCGTCAATCTCAAGACCCAATCCGCCGGCTCAGTCTCTCGAAGGTGCTCATAGGGGTAGGGTGTGCGTGTGTGCGTTCCTAAGGATGAGTGTATGCGCATATATGTGAGCGTCTGCGTTGTACTGTGTTTTGGAAAAAAAACTGAGGTTGAACCAGAGTCATCTGGGGATCACCCGACATTAGTCTGAACCCGGAAGCTTGTGAAAATTGTCCCTCCGATCCTGAATACTTGACGCAGAATGTGAGCTATGTCAGTATAAATTTGTGAACAGATGGCGACATTTAAACGGGATCATAGGGAGTAGTGAACTTGCGTGTTGCCATATCGATTGTTCACCACCCATCAAGCCCGAACACTTGCTAAGGCCCGCTTCTTTTCAGCTTATTTTCCAGATTCTCTCAGAAGCTGCCCTCCATCAGCTTCTCCCAAAATCTCGTTTTTTAAATTTGTTTAAACTTCTAAATTTGTCTTCCCAATACTTATTTAGAAGTTTAAACAAATTTAAAAAACAAGATTCTGGGAGAAGCTGATGGAGGGTAGCTTCTGGGAGAATCTGGAAAATAAGCTGAAAAGAAGGGGCCCTAAGGCAGTTGCCAGACCGACCAAAAACGATTCAGTAGAAACACGACCAACTATACTGTGCGGATCTTTGTGAGTCAAACTCAAAATAAGCAAATCAACGCAAAAACACATGCAAATGAGCAAAACACCTACTCACTCCATATCAAAATATAAGACTCTCAGGAGTACTACCAAAGGTAGTAGAACATTTGGATCATCACCGGTGAAAGCTACAACGACATTGACCAAGCTTGGAATCGAATGTCAATGAAGGGGACATCTATAACAAGCTATGCATCAGTCTTTCACAGCGCCTACGAGACTACCACACAGGAGGGAGGGAGCACAGGTTCTACAAGAATCCACATCCGCTAGCTGCGCCCTTGCGCAGAAAAGGACACGGACACATGGTGTATTTTGATCAGATTTGGGTCAGTGACGGCTGTTGCAGCCCTGAAGGAGGTATAGCCTACGGCCTGATTTTCTTGGAGCTGCTGCAGTCGGGGCACTTGTAGTGCTTTATGTGGTCCGCTTTCGCCGGGGTGATCCGCACGCACTTGCCGTGGAACCACCGCTCGCAGATGTCGCAGCCGATCCAGAACTCGTCCGCATTGTACAGGCCACCGCAGGTTCCGCAGAAGGTTTCGCTGTGTTCTTCCTCTCCCTCGTCGTCGTCGTCATCGTCGTACTCTTCTCCTCTTCGAGCGACTGGCCTCGACTTCTTTGCCCGTACATCGTCTTTTCGCTGCTGCTAAATAAATAAATGAAGGGCTCAAGTTAGGTTCACAGACAGGATTTTCCAATTCTGAAATTCCAACAAAAACACAAACTAATGCGGGGTGATCACTCTGTCTGTACCTTTGGCTTTGATGAGTGTCTGGATTTGCCGCTGCTATCAACACCAGATCTGTCCCTGCTGTGCTTCCTGGCAACCATACTTTCATACACGTTTGGTTGATCGTTGATCATGCTGAACAAGCGCTTCCTGACAGACACAAGAACACAGAATTGTTGGACTGGCAACAGGTTGCAGCTAAAGCTTTTAGGCAAACTTGACACCACATATCTTAAGAACTACTCCCTCCGTTCCAAATTAGTTGTCTTTCATTTGTACAAAAGTGGATGTATCTATACTTGTAACATGTCTAGATACATCCACTTTTGTACAAATGAAAGACAACTAATTTAGAACGGAGGGAGTACTATTTGACAGAACACTTCCTTAAGGAGTGGCGTAACATTTCTCTTGGACAAAAGGGGGCAAGAAAAAAGAAAGACAAGAATAATAATATAACCAGAAGAAACATGGAATTTGTGGAAGTACTGAAAATGACCCGGTTCGGAAAAAAAAAGACGGGAGTATCAGTTTCCTCGTGCAATCAGTAACAGCTAAAAGATTTTGCAGAAACTTGACAGCTAAATGACAGAACATTTAACAGACAAGACATCAAGAACAAAATTAGCAAGTCATTGATCTGGTTTGTGCATGCAATCAATTATCCTGAGTGATCTTCCTAGTTCTAATATTTTAGTGCTTACACAAAGGAATGGACTGTAAATAGATTGCTCGCATGGCAAGCCACCTACATTGTACATTGTAGGTATCTATACAATGAAAAATCTGTCAAGCCTTCTGAAACAATTTGTTGTGAACGAAGCAATCCAAGTAGGCAAAAGTACAAATTTTACTATGATGAGTAAGACAGGAGTAAATGGACATTCTAATGAAAAGTAAATCCAGTTCTAAGTAAAGTGTTTAACAAACCATAACATGAGATTAATAAAGAATATTGTGGTCCAATTGTCAATTTCCAGAGATGAGATGATGAATGACAGATGGAAAGGATTGATGGCGGCGTGCGATACTGAAGTGGAGATTGTTTAAGTTACTTTGTTTTCTTTCATTAACGTTAGCCGCATTTTCAAAATCAAGAATATGCACAATAAAAAGCTGGAACGTCGAAGCTGAACATACAAAGTACCTATGCAGAAAATTCTCACTGTACTTCTTGTGAGAGAAAAAACTATAAGGTGCGTAACTAAAGACATACATCAATGTAAAAACTAGAATTATGGCTCGGGAAACTGGTATGTAACATCAGCCAGTTATCAATTGAGAAATGAATGAATTCAAGCCATGACCATGCCTCCAGTAGGACGATCGAGGAAACTTTATCAAAGCCAAGCTGGTAGAAACATTTCCCATAGTGGTTATGGTTGCTAATGGTCAGAACATAATCAGTAAAGCAGTGTCTCGTCAAAGGATTAAACATATCCCACTGTTGCATCTGATGCTAGCTCCTCAAATCATTGGCCAGAGCAAATTAGCTAGTTTTCATTCAGTGTAGAGAGATACGGAATGAGTTAATAATATGTTGCCCAGAAAAGGTCACGAGAGATAATATAAAGTTTATCACCAAGATCTAGATTACCACCACCATAATAATGAAAACCTAAGGACAATACGTTGCTTACTTGCTTAATTCCCTGTTATGTATTTATCCTCGACATCCGAACAGAACAATAGTACACAAACAGACTACCTTCAAAATTGACATCTGTCCTCGCTAAATTATGTGTGTAGTTTCTCATCATTTTATATTTGGATAGAGATGTACATCAATGAAGTGGACAAGCAAGTACCAAAGAAGTAAGATTTGAATGATCTCCAACAACTGCAAAGCATCAACCATTTCTTTGACTATATTTTTGTTCACCATGGTCAAAAAATAGAAGTTCAGTGCAAATGCTGGAGGAGTAGATGGAAGCACTCCACCTTTACTTAAATTCTTTATTCAGCCATCGGCAAAGGCATCAATTCAGGGAACTAAAATTCCTAGAATAACTTAGTTATTCAGCAAGCCAGCATAAAAGCCTTAGAACTGCAGATGGTGCCTTATATAGCATCCGATCACTGGGTAGATCATGATCGCTATTAGTATTAGTATAGTTCGTGTTTGCCTCGTATGCATATTACATGTGT
Source organism: Poa pratensis (assembly GCA_947311845.1). Taxonomy (NCBI): domain Eukaryota; kingdom Viridiplantae; phylum Streptophyta; class Magnoliopsida; order Poales; family Poaceae; genus Poa; species Poa pratensis. The sequence goes on from CAMZMU010000117.1 coordinate 108,670,555, forward strand.
CAGTAAATGCACAACTTCTTCAACTACTACAACCACATCTACAGAAGTAAATAACTCTGCAATTAACATGGCAGGAACTTCAGAGAGGGATGGTCCCACCATCAATATATGAGATTCCTCCTTCTTTGTGAGAAGAACCTTGGACCTTTGAATTTACTACTAGAGAGATGGCAATTTAGTATTCGTTTGAACATAGCTAAGCTTATAGCAAGTTGTGGCAATGTGGCACAGTTCGTCGCCACAAACACAAAAACAGAAGACACACTTAAATTCTTTAAATCAGGCAAAACTACAAGGATGGAGCTAAATAGAAGCACACTATCCTCCAATTGTGAATGTGATTTCTGAAATAAAGTGAAAATGAACAGTTCTTTTTAGCAATGAGGCCGTGAGCCTAATAGCTGAGCCCTTGATCATAATCAAACCCAGGAGATCCTTATCAGTGCAAACAAAAGGGTCACAGAAAGAAGGGAAGCAACTAACTGGAAACCAATAAAACAAACACATAGAAAAAGCATGACCCTCCGATTCACTCGAAGCAAAGAATGGAAACAAAGAAAAAGAGGGAGCACAGGATACATGTGCTGTGCACATGCCCACACAAGCACCACCCACCAAATGAAACAAAAATAAATTGGACCATCAAATCAGTCACGCGTATCCCAACTCCCAAGCCACCTACCTAGCAAGCAAGCTAAAGTACTCCACCAAAAAGGGCTCACTGGATCTTCCCTGAATTGTCTATCAGGAAGAGATAATTCAGAAACTAAACCAACAAGAATACACTGGTGCTATATTCTCGATCGTCAAAGGCACCAAGCGGATAGAAACCGAATTCAGCAATGGAGAAGGAGGAAGAAGCAGGGGTAAACTATACCGTTCGTTGGCGCTGAGCTGCGCGGCGAAGAAGAAGGCGACGGAGAGGAGCCAGGAGTCGGAGTGCACGGCGACGAGGGAGAGCCAGTCGCGGCGGTGCATGCCGTTGCGGGCGAAGTTGATGCCGAGCGCCGGCTCGGGCAACTCGGGCGGCACCTCCTCCGCCGGCAGCGACACCTCCCAGCTCCCGTCGGGGTTGCCGTACAGGCCCAAATTCTCCTTATCTGCGGCCAGAGAAAAACACCCAGCCCGATATCCGGTCAAATCCCCGTCCGGATCCCACCGTCCCAGAGAGCTCGGCGCTCCAATCTGAGGCAACTCACTCACCTGGGTCGCAGAGGTCGTAGAAGTCGTCGACATCTGCACGGCGACACGAGGCGCGGGAGAGCGCGGTGTTAGATCTGCGCGCGCGGGTAGCCCGTCAGCGCGGCGGTACGAGAGGCGGAGACAAGAAGAGGGTGGGATGGGGGAGCGGTTAATTAAGCGGTTACTCACCGGAGGTGAGCGCGCGGACGATGCCGGCGCGGCGGGCGTCGAGGTCCCTGAAGATAGCCTCCACGGTGCGCGGCCTGGACGAGGCGGGTGCCCGGGCCGTCTCCATCGGACCAGAAGGCGCGCCGGCGAGCTCGCGGCGCGGGGGCGGAAGGGAGGGGACAGGGAGGTGGGAGAGACCGAGAGAGGGGCAGCGGCTGCGGCGTCGACTCGAACCGCAAGCAAGAATAGGATTCGGTTTTATTACACGCAGCCGTGCTCAAAGGGTCCTGTTTGGCCTTGGTCCCGTGGAGGCTGACTTGCGGGCCCCGATATCGGATCTGGTGCCCGGTCCCACGTGTACGTGGGGTGCGGGTTGGATAAGGTGGTAGACCGGGGAGGGCTGGTGGTGGGCCCGGGTAGGCTGCTGACCTGGCGCCGATGGGGATGGCCGACCTGGTCCTGACCCCGACCATCTCAGATCGAACTGGCCGCCGATGGCTCCCCGCAGTGCGACTTGTCGGGGACCACGACCAGCACTCCCCGCCGTTAGATCTTGCCATCAACGGTTCAGATGAACACGTTCAACCGTGACAGTTCACCAAACTGTTCTGAGCAATTTGTTCAAAATAAAAAAACTCTTCTGAGCAAACAGCAGCAGCGAGAATGCTAAGCAATCTTTTGCCACGAGGAAACCTAGACACAGAACTTATGCTGGTAAGTCAACAGCACGCTGAGATGACAAACACGAGGCAAGGTTCATGGCAGAAACTGAAACTCGATCGGCAGCTTAATAAAATTCAGATGTTTCCTCAACAAGAACTAAGCACAGAACAGAAACAGACAGCTGACAAGTTCATCTCAACATGAGTCCTGAAGTAACGACCCACAGGCCCAAAAGTACTATGAGTAACCAACGGAAAGTACGCTCTGAAGGGGCTAAGCTGATTTAAGATCTGGGCTTCTCCTTCTTCTCCTTGAAGAGGGCGAGGAGAGACACGCCGGAGACCTTCACGACCTTGAACCGAACTCCGGGAATGTCTCCCACGGCATGTCCCTTCCGACCGAACCCAGCGATCAGCACCTCGTCCTACACACCAGGATAGTCAATGTTAGCACTTAGCAGGGAGGGAGATAAGTAGCATGGTCAATGACAATGAAGTTCTGGGAGGCAGAAATAATGCTTACATTCTCCTCGATGTAGTTCAAGCAACCGTCGTTTGGCACAAAGGCGGCAATCTTCTTCCCATTCTTCACCAGCTGGACACGCGCGCACTTACGGATGGCAGAGTTGGGCTGCTTGGCTTCAATGCCGCTGCAATTCAAAGCAGTTTCTGTCAATGGTTCATTTGTTCATCAGAAGAAGCGGGCACCAGCTACTGATTGAACTTACATCTTTTCAAGGACAATTCCCTTTGCGTGCGATGAACCAGCAAAGGGTTTCTTCCACTCGTTCCCGAGATGGCTCTTCTTGTAGGCTTTGTCCGCCCACCGCTGGTTCCTTCTGTGGGTCTTGAGCTTGCGCCCAGCTCCCATACCACGTGTCTTACTGCATCAGCATTTCAATAAATAGGATTAAAGAAATATAGACGAGAACAAGTTTTGCATAAAAAGCTCCATTTGACTATCCTACAAACAGTGTCAAGGTAAATTTACAAGCCAAGTGCAGTAAATTAATGCGGTTGCATCCATGTTAAATTGAGGAAGTACACAGTAAGTTAATACAGTGACATGCATATAAAAGTAACGAAATACAGTACTATTAAGAAATTTCTCTATTGATACATTTCCACTGCCCAAAAGTAGAAAAATTTTCAAGTCTCGACAACAATTAACAGTTTAACACAGACATTTCCAAAGGACAGTGTACAAAAGAGAGGGATGCCAAGCCTGGAGCACAAGCGATGAATAAAGCAGATCTAGCGAAATAAATAACACAAATGCAGGCCCATACCAAGTACCCCCACCTCTATATGTTTGCTACAACCTGACTACCTGAGTTTCTTACATTAGCCAATATTTAAAGCACTCCTTGACAGTACATGAAATTAAACAATTAGCTCAATGACACTTCTTCATTAGGCTATTGAAAATGCACACTAAAGTTTCATTGCTTAATGCCTGAACTCTATAAATAAGCTGGATTCTCTACTTTAAAATAAATGTCTCGCTCTAGCTTTGTATAGCCAAAAAGCTGAAGTACAAATTGGAAAACAAAAAAATATACTAACAACTGAAAACAACAAAACCACAGTTGGACACTATAGTTAGGCAAACAACATCAAGATTTCTTGGAATAATTCAACTAAGTAATGTGGTAATGAAATAAAAAATTACAAACATCGATATGTGATACCACATATACAATCACACATTAACTTTTTGTCACATAGTATATCCCAATGAAACTAGAGACACACAATAATACAACTAACAGAAGGTAACGCCTCCTCAAAGTCGAGCTGATAGATGGATATACAGAAGTGTGATCGTGTTCAGGATTTCGTCCTCTTGCTATATGGATAATCCATGGAAATACTAGACTACTGCATGAATACCCTATGTTCTAGAATGGCAAACCCATAAGAAAACAGGAGGATGTTACTAGAGCACTGGACATAGTAGATGTGTAAGTTTCTTCAACAAGAAAAGCATTAACAGACAGTTAAAATTATTCTCCAATATTTCTAATGGCCAGAAAGTCAAAAGCAAAACCAATTCTTAAAGGTGAGCAAGCTCTGCAAGCAAACCAAGAATCATTTCAGACTATTACATCCCTCTTCTAGTTAACTAGTGCACACCACAACTAAAACGTCAAGGGCACCACGTGTTTCAATGCTAGCGCTGCCAGTAAGTGAATGCAGTTAACATGCATACTTAAGTAAAGAACTACAGTGCTGTTGAACAATTTCTCTGTTGAACATTTCCGCTACCAAAAAGTATGACATAATTATCAAGTCAGAACAACATTTAACAGACAATTCACAAGGACCCAGTGTAATAATGAGATTAATGTCGAGCTTGGAGCACAAACGATGATGGAAGAAGCTAGCAATGAATAACACAAATGCAGGCTCATACCAAGTACCCCTACCTCTATATGTTTACTACAACCTAAGTTTCTTAAATAGTTAAATTAGTCTAAAGAAATTGTTGACAGTACATGCAATCAAAAGATTAGGTCAAGGACATTTCTTTAGTAGGCTATTAAAAACCACACTAAAGTTTCTTTGCTTAACTCCTGAACTGCGTAAATGAGCTAAATTGTCTACTTTGGTAAACGCCTTCGTTCGGGCTCTGGATGGCCAAGAAGATGTAATACAAATTGGAGAACAAAAAATATTACTATTATACTATCAACTGGAAACAAAAATGTAATAGCGTGAAAACTACACTAGGGCCTAGTAGTGAAGACAAACAAAATCTACAGTTCCTGGACAATCCAATGAAATAATGAGGTCATGAAATTTTAAAAATATATATGCATTACAAAGGTCTGTATGTGACACCACATATAGAATCACACATTAACTGTTTCTCACATATTCATGTCACCATAATCTAAAGACACACACTAATAACACTAGCAGAAGGTAGGGTATGCCTCCTCAAAGGCGAGCTGACACACGAAAATATAGAAATTATGATCATGCTCGAGACAAATACCTTTGGTCCTCTTGCTAAATGGATAATCCAATAAAGTACTGAACTACTGTATGAATGCTCTATGTTCTATATGGCTAACGCATAAGAAACCAGATGCATGTAACTAGAGCGTTGGACAACATAGAGGTGTATGTTTCTTCAATCAGCAGTGAACAGTGCAGCAAGTAGCTTCATGCTAACAGACAACTAAAGTAATTCTGAATTATTTCTTAAGGCCGGAAAGTCAAAAGCAAAACCAAGTCTTAAGGTGAGCCAGCCAAGGATCATTTCAGACCATTAGTTGCCTCTTCTAGATAACTAGTGTCCACACCACGGCTAAAACGTCAAGGGCGCCACGGGTTTGAATGCTACTAGTGCGGCCAGGCCCCCTCTTGAGCTAATTAAATTGCTACACAGGCGATACGAATTTAAGCACCGAAGCAACAAAGATCCCCCTACTCTTAATAATTCCCTTCAAAATTCACATCTGCATCACTTTCTACACAAGATGAGGACGTCATAAGGTGGAGGAACTAGATCAACGGAATCTAATAGATGTGTCAAGAGAGCAAAATCCAACGGAATAGCGCGTAGCTTGTCAAGGACAAGGTCAAGAATGGAGAAAGAAATATTACCCCATGTTGGATCGGCGAGGTGAGCTGCGAAGCTCGAAAGTGTTGCTGGCGGCCGACGGCGAGGGCGCTGGAGCTAGCGCGGCGGCGGCGGAGGCGGCGAAAGGATTAGGTTGGAGACGCGAGGTGCGCAGTGGGCGAAGGGTTTATAGAGGAAGATAGACCGTGGGCCTATTGTGCGGGCTCAGTAATTTCAATGGCTGTGTCATGGGCCTCCTCGACGATCTGTTGCCTCACTATTCGTTCGGGCTTATCAGGTCCAGAACTAAAAGCTTATCGGGCATGGATCTGCGAGTCTTACTACTACTGAGAATTTCAAAATAAACAGGCCCACTGTGAGGAAGTTGAAAAGGAAAGTCCAACAAAAGCCTGGCCGATAGAGGAATAAATGGATGGGTCTACCTATGGTGGTTTGAAATTTTTAAACAAGGGAAAAGTTTTTGCTTATTTCATTGACTAAGAAAAGGTTTAGAGAGTACAACACAAAGCCAAAAATGGCTCCAAGTATTAGAAGCCTACTCTCGCGGTAGGTACTACTCAAGCGCTTAGCCCAGCGGCACCCAGCCAATCCTCCCTTGTCTAGGTTGTAGAGAAACTTTAAAATGGATAATAAATTGAGATGGAGGGAGTACTATTATTTTGTGTGTGTTTTTGGTTCATGTTGGGGGGGGGGGGGGGGGGGGGGGGGGGGGGGGGTGTATCGAAAAGTTTGTCCAAGAAAAGAAAAAAAGAGGCACAACATAAATCTCTTTGAAAAATGTGACCCTAAAAAGACAAAAGGTAAGCATAAACAATGACATAATGTTGTCATACTTTTCGACGAAAGTCTTGCGCACTAGCATGTCAACCGTACCGTAGGAATCAAAGAACCTTTGATGTTTCCTACTATCAACTTGGGATGAGGCCCATTTGGTGGTACTTTGCAATCGCGATCGAACCGTATACCTTCATCAGCGTGAAACAAGCGAACACACTCCTCAGGATGCAAGCGGACGGACCGCCGGCCCGCTTTAATCCGCTACGTCCGTGAACGATAAGTTTCACAGTAGCGGCGTCCGCATCCGCCAATCGCTACATCCGCTCTATCCAGTGGACTTGGCGGACCAGCCGTAGAAGTATATGGTTTCAGAAGATTCAGTTTGGGAAATTCAGACAACAGACAACATACAACAGGAATCGAGTCATGGACGGGATCGAGCCTAGAAAAGGAAAGAAGACGCCCAATTCTGCAATCAACCGACCGAATCACGATCCTAATGGAAGGGGCTAAAAAATAGATCGAATCCTTGCCCTGTAGATTGATCTGGGTGCCGCCAGGGTGCCGCCGGCGGCTTCTTCTCCTCTCCCTCCGGCGGCCCCTCTACCCATGTGCTTTCCGCCGCTGTCTCCACCACGTCGATCTCTCCGGAGCTGGGGGCTAGCTGCTGTATTCGATGGGTCTTGCCGGGGAGCCATGCGGTGGCCGAGCGGCCAGCAACTGCCGGCGGCGATCTATTTTTGGTGCTGCTGTGTGTGCGCTTGTGCGAGTGCGAGATGGACACGTCACGGATCTCAGCGGCCGAGCAGTGGTTTTCCGCCAGGTCCGCCAGTTTTTCTACGGCCCATCGGCCAAGCCGTTTTGCGCTTTCAAGCGGCCCGGACAGAACGGACAAGCGGAAGCCGTGTCCGCCTGCATCCTTACACACTCCCGTCTCCCGCGACAGTGACCGCGCGCGCTCGCTCGCCGAATCACCGGATCCCCTAAGGCTGTTGGCACGCTCGCTCCGGCCAGGCCGTCCGATGATCACCCCGTCGCCTCCCGCGCTAGCTCAAGTTGTCGCCGGCCGGGCGTCCCGTGCTCCATCCATCGACCGGATCAGCCTGGTCCTTCCCCACGGAAACACCTCGCACGAGACCAGGACCCGTCGCCACGAGCAGTTTGTGCGTACGTACGTACACTTGACCCGTTGACCGGCCGGTCGATCGACGTACCGGAACGGCACAGTGCCCCGTCGCTCGAATAATGGCGCCCATCAACACACAACTGGGCCCCTACCCCCTAGCTACTCTGGGAGTGGAGTATACCATCAGCAGGCATCAGAGCTGAGCTGATGTATATAGTGAGGGATGGATAGTGTCGTGGACGTGGACTGATGGTACTGTCGCGCGCTTGATCAGATCCGTTACTCCAGAAGCGGAGAGCTATACCCCCCGCCTCGCCAACGGGACGTGCCGTTACCTCCGACCACTGTCCATAGCGGCAGGCACTCTTCCCCGGCCGTGGTCCGCGCGCGGAGAGTCCAGATCGATCGGCTCGGTCCTTCTGCCGGCGCGGATGGATTAAGTAGAGGTTGATTAGAGGAGGAGTAGCTAGCTTACGTACATCGCTTAATTTGCGTAAATAACAGCATGATTTGATGGGTGCCTGCCTGCCATAACGTACGTCGATCGATTATTGCGATGCATGCAAAAGGAAACTGTTAGCTGGCTCACACGCACCAAGCATGCTTTGCCTCGATTAGATGGATCGTTGCCTGTTCCGACACTGATTGCCCTCTTTGCGTAAACTAACGGGTGCTAATTTCAGTGTGTTCCCTCAAATAAAATCTACTACTTCCTCCGATCCGGATTAGGCTAGGAAGAAAACAGCCTCGTACGCCTAAGTGGTGACGTTTTTATGAATCGGCCGGAGGGAGTAGTAGAAAGTTGTTTCTCTTGGTGGTACTTATTAGAATAGCACGGATGTAAAATAGGTGTTGCGCCTATAGGCATGTTTTTGTGTAGGTGGGATCCCACTTACCTAACATTTGTAGATATCTAAATTTTGGTATAAAATCTTATATATTAGGCGTGTACAAATGTTGGATAGGTAGGATCCGACTTCCGCAACCTTAGTTTTTTCTTCGTCACATGCATGCACCGAGAGCTCTTATTTAACGTGTCGTTGTTTGCCGACCTGTCATGTAATATTTTTTTAGATAAAGTGTCTTGTAATATATGATCACAACATGAGATACAAATTAACGGTATCATTGTGGGAGGGTAAGATACTGACACAAAGTTCTATCAGCTCCGCACTTTACCAGGGCCGGCCCGGATGGGGGGTCAGGGTGTGCAGCCGCCCGGGCCCCCAAAATCTAGGGGCCCCCATACCAGTATGATGTAGTTAGCGTAACAGAAAAAATAGATAAACTTTGGGCTAATGGGCTGTGGGGTGCGTGGCCTGCGAGGCAAGGGGTCGCACGCATGTACTCTAGGAATTAGCGGTGCTGCTTCCGGGGATCGATCCAGTCTTCTTTCAATTCCATCGAGTGCGAGTCAGTTGCGAACGCTCTACTCATCCTAGGCCGCCGCCGTCCAAGGGCTCAGGCTCGGCGCCGCAGCGCTCTCCCTCGACGGCTCGACGACGTGATGTACTGCTACCCGCTCTCCCTCGCCCGTCTTTCTCTCGATCAAAAACCACTAATTGTAATTATGTATTCTATGCACTTATCTAATCTAGATCAGGAAGTAAACAGTCAGTTAGTCGCCTCGCCGATTTTAACTTCCAGGGTCCCTGATCGTGAGAACACGGTGCGCCGATTTGGGTTTATCTTTTCCGTTTTCACTTGCGCGCACAGGGCTGATTCGACCATTTGAGCCATATAGACATATAGTAGTTTGCCAAAAACATAATACATAATAGGATGTTTCGATTTCCTAATCAGTAGTTCAATACTCTCTCCCAGTATAATTTATTTTAAACATTTGATGTGTTTTTTAGGTCCACAATGACTCAGGAGAGGTTAAATGGTTTGTCGGCATTATGCATCGAGAAGCAATTATTTTACGACATTGACATCAACCATATTATAAGTGACGTTGCATCGTGCAATGTTAGAAGAATTTTTTAAAGTAATATGTGATATGCGTACTGCTTTTAGATGCATTTACAAGATATTAGCAAAACGTATATTCGTTATTATTATTGTTATGATATCTATGTTAGGGGCCACAACTTTTAGTTTCGCCCCGGGCCTCCAAAATCTCAGGACCGGCCCTGCACTTTACTTGTCCTGAACATGATCATCAACGTCAGTGAAAGCGGAAGTATTGGGTAGGGAATCGCACAGCCCCAGTATTGGGCTGTCGTTGTATATATATGGAGGGTACATACAGGTTACAGAGTTGTATTCGGTATAACAGTCCTATACCGATACATATACAAAGATACTACAATATACAGTTTATCACCCTCCCTCAATCTCAACCAGTCGACAAAGGTTGAGATTGCGTACACAGGTTTGAAACAATGATAAAGGTAGAGGTTTAGTGAATCACAACAAGAATGGCGAACTGTGCCGACGGCTATTTATCGGGGCCGTCGGCACAGGGGCGTACCAGGACCAGCCGTCGACAAGGCCGTCGGCACAGATATTCTATCCCGACGGCCACCGTCGGGACACAGGCAGTCGTCGGCACAGACAATAAGGTGACGTCGACGGCAATCTGTGCCGACGGCGTTGGCACAGGCCTCTACCATTTTTATTCATTTTTATGTATATTGATACACCGAATAGCTATATGTATATATACAGATTCGCCGAAAATAGTCATAATGTTTTTTACCCTAATCTTCTTTTTTTATGTATCTATTTATTACTCTCAATTAAGTTTAATATTATTCATATTCTATGTACATAGCTACGCCGAATAGCGGTTTCCACCCACATAAAATAACGTCGCGAATAATTGTCTATACCGGATCGTCGGAACCCCACCAAAAGCTAGGTTGATGCATACCATATGTGTACAAGTGTTTTGGGTGATTCAAATGTCCAAGAATCTACCCCGGTGTGTGACCGGCTTCACTTTCTCTCTACCAAGTGTGTGGACTTAGAGGTGAAAACTCCCACTTCGGACGAAACGGGGGCAATCTTGTAAAAACTTGTGATAAAAGTTGGTTTCCCATGTGCCTATGTCCCAACCTAACCCAACCAAGCAAAAAAGTCCACTGGCCTACCCCCTTTCAACGCCGTTCATGGGGGTAGACGAAAACTTTAGGGTTTTTCCACCGGATTCAGGGTTTCGTCGAAGCGGGGGCCCGGAGCGTCGGAACCCCACCCAAACCTAGGTTGTGCCATACCATATGTATACAAGTGTGTTGTGTGTTGTAAATGTCTGGTATCCTACTCCGTGGTGTGACCGGTTTCACTTTCTCTCTAGTCAGTTCCTGCACTTAGAGGTGAAAACTCCCCTTTCGGGCGAACCGGAAGGAATCTTGTGTTGATTTAGGGTAGACTTTGGTTTCTCACCTTCCTATGGCCTAACCTAACACAACCAAGCAAAAAAGTCCACTGGCCTACCCACTTTCGACGCACGTCTATAGGGGTAGACGAAAACGTTAGGTTTTTTCTAGCGGATTCAGGGTTTCGCCGAAGCGGGGCCCCGGAGCGTCGGAACCCCACCCAAACCTAGGTTGTGCCATACCATATGTATACAAGTGTGTTGTGTGTTGTAAATGTGCAATATCCTACTCCGGGGTGTGACCGGCTTCACTTTCTCTCTAGTGAGTTCCTGCACTTAAAGGTGAAAACTCCCCTTTCGGGCGAACCGGAAGGAATCTTGTGTTGATTTGGGGTAGACTTTGGTTTCTCACCTTCCTATGGCCTAACCTAACACAACCAAGCAAAAAAGTCCACTGGCCTACCCCCTTTCGACTCACGTCTATGGGGGTAGACGAAAACGTTAGGGTTTTTCTAGCGGATTCAGGGTTTCGCCGAAGCGGGGCCCCGGAGCGTCGGAACCCCACCCAAACCTAGGTTGTGTCATACCATATGTATACAAGTGTGTTGTGTGTTGTAAATGTGCAATATCCTACTCCGGGGTGTGACCGGCTTCACTTTCTCTCTAGTGTGTTTCTGCACTTGGAGGTGAAAACACCCCTTTCGGGCGAACCGGATGGAATCTTGTGTTGATTTGGGGTAGACTTTGGTTTCTCACCTTCCCATGGCCTAACCTAACACAACCAAGCAAAAAAGTCCACTGGCCTACCCCCTTTCGACGCACGTCTATGGGGGTAGACGAAAACGTTAGGGTTTTTTCCAGCGGATTCAGGGTTTCGCCGAAGCGGGGCCCCGGAGCGTCGGAACCCCACCCAAACCTAGGTTGTGCCATACCATATGTATACAAGTGTGTTGTGTGTTGTAAATGTCCGGTATCCTACTCCGGGGTGTGACCGGCTTCACTTTCTCTCTAGTGAGTTCCTGCACTTAGAGGTGAAAACTCCCCTTTCGGGCGAACCGGAAGGAATCTTGTGTTGATTTGGGGTAGACTTTGGTTTCTCACCTTCCTATGGCCTAACCTAACACAACCAAGCAAAAAGTCCACTGGCCTATCCCCTTTCGACGCACGTCTATGGGGTAGACGAAAACATTAGGTTTTTTCCAGCGGATTCAGGGTTTCGCCGAAGCGGGGCCCCGGAGCGTCGGAACCCCACCCAAACCTAGGTTGTGCCATACCATATGTATACAAGTGTGTTGTGTGTTGTAAATGTGCAATATCCTACTCCGGGGTGTGACCGGCTTCACTTTCTCTCCAGTGAGTTCCTGCACTTAGAGGTGAAAACTCCCCTTTCGGGCGAACCGGAAGGAATCTTGTGTTGATTTGGGGAAGACTTTGGTTTCTCACCTTCCTATGGCCTAACCTAACACAACCAAGCAAAAACGTCCACTGGCCTACCCCCTTTCGACGCAGTCTATGGGGTAGACGAAAACGTTAGGGTTTTTCCAGCGGATTCAGAGTTTCGCCGAAGCGGGGCCCCGGAGCGTCGGAACCCCACCCAAACCTAGGTTGTGCCATACCATATGTATACAAGTGTGTTGTGTGTTGTAAATGTGCAATATCCTACTCCGGGGTGTGACCGGCTTCACCGACTCACTTTCTCTCTAGTGAGTTTCTGCACTAAGAGGTGAAAACTCCCCTTTCGGCGAACCGGATGGAATCTTGTGTTGATTTGGGTAGACTTTGGTTTCTCACCTTCCTATGACCTAACCTAACACAACCAAGCAAAAAAGTCCACTGGCCTACCCCCTTTCGACGCACGTCTATGGGGGTAGACGAAAACGTTAGGGTTTTTCCAGCGGATTCAGGGTTTCGCCGAAGCGGGGCCCCAGAGCGTCGGAACCCCACCCAAACCTAGGTTGCGCCATACCATATGTATACAAGTGTGTTGTGTGTTGTAAATGTGCAATATCCTACTCCGGGGTGTGACCGGCTTCACTTTCTCTCTAGTGAGTTCCTGCACTTAGAGGTGAAAACTCCCCTTTCGGGCGAACCGGATGGAATCTTGTGTTGATTTGGAGTAGACTTTGGTTTCTCACCTTCCCATGGCCTAACCTAACACAACCAAGCAAAAAAGTCCACTGGCTTACCCCTTTCGACGCACGTCTATGGGGGTAGACGAAAGCGTTAGGGTTTTTCCAGCGGATTCAGGGTTTGGCCGAAGCGGGGCCCCGGAGCGTCGGAACCCCACCCAAACCTAGGTTGTGCCATACCATATGTATACAAGTGTGTTGTGTGTTGTAAATGTCCGGTATCCTACTCCGGGGTGTGACCGGATTCACTTTCTCTCTAGTGAGTTCCTGCACTTAGAGGTGAAAACTCCCCTTTCGGGCGAACCGGAAGGAATCTTGTGTTGATTTGGGGTAGACTTTGGTTTCTCACCTTCCATGGCCTAACCTAACACAACCAAGCAAAAAAGTCCACTGGCCTACCCCCTTTCGACACACGTCTATGGGGGTTGACGAAAACGTTAGGGTTTTTCCAACGGATTCAGGGTTTCGCCGAAGCGGGGCCCCGGAGCGTCGGAACCCCACCCAAACCTAGGTTGTGCCATACCATATGTATACAAGTGTGTTGTGTGTTGTACATGTGCAATATCCTACTCCGGGGTGTGACCGGCTTCACTTTCTCTCTAGTGAGTTTCTGCACTTAGAGGTGAAAACTCCCCTTTCGGGCGAACCGGTTGGAATCTTGTGTTGATTTGGGGTAGACTTTGGTTTCTCACCTTCCCATGGCCTAACCTAACACAATCAAGCAAAAAAGTCCACTGGCCTACCCCCTTTCGACGCACGTCTATGGGGGTAGACAAAAAACGTTAGGGTTTTTCCAGCGGATTCAGGGTTTCGCCGAAGCGGGGCCCCGGAGCTTCGGAACCCCACCCAAACCTAGGTTGTGCCATACCATATGTATACAAGTGTGTTGTGTGTTGTAAATGTGCAATATCCTACTCCGGGGTGTGACCGGCTTCACTTTCTCTCTAGTGAGTTCCTGCACTTAGAGGTGAAAACTCCCCTTTCGGGCGAATCGGATGGAATCTTGTGTTGATTTGGGGTAGACTTTGGTTTCTCACCTTCCCATGGCCTAACCTAACACAACCAAGCAAAAAAAGTCCACTGGCCTACCCCCTTTCGACGCACGTCTATGGGAGTAGACGAAAACGTTAGGATTTTTCCAGCGGATTCATGGTTTCGCCGAAGCGGGGCCCCGGAGCGTCGGAACCCCACCCAAACCTAGGTTGTGCCATACCATATGTATACAAGTGTGTTGTGTGTTGTAAATGTCCGGTATCCTACTCCGGGGTGTGACCGGCTTCACTTTCTCTCTAGTGAGTTCCTGCACTTAGAGGTGAAAACTCCCCTTTCGGGCGAACCGGAAGGAATCTTGTGTTGATTTGGGGTAGACTTTGGTTTCTCACCTTCCTATGGCCTAACCTAACACAACCAAGCAAAAAGTCCACTGGCCTATCCCCTTTCGACGCACGTCTATGGGGGTAGACGAAAACATTAGGTTTTTTCCAGCGGATTCAGGGTTTCGCCGAAGCGGGGCCCCGGAGCGTCGGAACCCCACCCAAACCTAGGTTGTGCCATACCATATGTATACAAGTGTGTTGTGTGTTGTAAATGTGCAATATCCTACTCCGGGGTGTGACCGGCTTCACTTTCTCTCCAGTGAGTTCCTGCACTTAGAGGTGAAAACTCCCCTTTCGGGCGAACCGGAAGGAATCTTGTGTTGATTTGGGAAGACTTTGGTTTCTCACCTTCCTATGGCCTAACCTAACACAACCAAGCAAAAACGTCCACTGGCCTACCCCCTTTCGACGCAGGTCTATGGGGGTAGACGAAAACGTTAGGGTTTTTCCAGCGGATTCAGAGTTTCGCCGAAGCGGGGCCCCGGAGCGTCGGAACCCCACCCAAACCTAGGTTGTGCCATACCATATGTATACAAGTGTGTTGTGTGTTGTAAATGTGCAATATCCTACTCCGGGTGTGACCGGCTTCACCGACTTCACTTTCTCTCTAGTGAGTTTCTGCACTAAGAGGTGAAAACTCCCCTTTCGGGCGAACCGGATGGAATCTTGTGTTGATTTGGGGTAGACTTTGGTTTCTCACCTTCCTATGACCTAACCTAACACAACCAAGCAAAAAAGTCCACTGGCCTACCCCCTTTCGACGCACGTCTATGGGGGTAGACGAAAACGTTAGGGTTTTTCCAGCGGATTCAGGGTTTCGCCGAAGCGGGGCCCCAGAGCGTCGGAACCCCACCCAAACCTAGGTTGCGCCATACCATATGTATACAAGTGTGTTGTGTGTTGTAAATGTGCAATATCCTACTCCGGGGTGTGACCGGCTTCACTTTCTCTCTAGTGAGTTCCTGCACTTAGAGGTGAAAACTCCCCTTTCGGGCGAACCGGATGGAATCTTGTGTTGATTTGGAGTAGACTTTGGTTTCTCACCTTCCCATGGCCTAACCTAACACAACCAAGCAAAAAAGTCCACTGGCTTACCCCCTTTCGACGCACGTCTATGGGGGTAGACGAAAGCGTTAGGGTTTTTCCAGCGGATTCAGGGTTTGGCCGAAGCGGGGCCCCGGAGCGTCGGAACCCCACCCAAACCTAGGTTGTGCCATACCATATGTATACAAGTGTGTTGTGTGTTGTAAATGTCCGGTATCCTACTCCGGGGTGTGACCGGCTTCACTTTCTCTCTAGTGAGTTCCTGCACTTAGAGGTGAAAACTCCCCTTTCGGGCGAACCGGAAGGAATCTTGTGTTGATTTGGGGTAGACTTTGGTTTCTCACCTTCCCATGGCCTAACCTAACACAACCAAGCAAAAAAGTCCACTGGCCTACCCCCTTTCGACACACGTCTATGGGGGTTGACGAAAACGTTAGGGTTTTTCCAACGGATTCAGGGTTTCGCCGAAGCGGGGCCCCGGAGCGTCGGAACCCCACCCAAACCTAGGTTGTGCCATACCATATGTATACAAGTGTGTTGTGTGTTGTACATGTGCAATATCCTACTCCGGGGTGTGACCGGCTTCACTTTCTCTCTAGTGAGTTTCTGCACTTAGAGGTGAAAACTCCCCTTTCGGGCGAACCGGTTGGAATCTTGTGTTGATTTGGGGTAGACTTTGGTTTCTCACCTTCCCATGGCCTAACCTAACACAATCAAGCAAAAAAGTCCACTGGCCTACCCCCTTTCGACGCACGTCTATGGGGGTAGACAAAAACGTTAGGGTTTTTCCAGCGGATTCAGGGTTTCGCCGAAGCGGGGCCCCGGAGCTTCGGAACCCCACCCAAACCTAGGTTGTGCCATACCATATGTATACAAGTGTGTTGTGTGTTGTAAATGTGCAATATCCTACTCCGGGTGTGACCGGCTTCACTTTCTCTCTAGTGAGTTCCTGCACTTAGAGGTGAAAACTCCCCTTTCGGGCGAATCGGATGGAATCTTGTGTTGATTTGGGGTAGACTTTGGTTTCTCACCTTCCCATGGCCTAACCTAACACAACCAAGCAAAAAAGTCCACTGGCCTACCCCCTTTCGACGCACGTCTATGGGAGTAGACGAAAACGTTAGGGTTTTTCCAGCGGATTCATGGTTTCGCCGAAGCGGGGCCCCGGAGCGTCGGAACCCCACCCAAACCTAGGTTGTGCCATACCATATGTATACAAGTGTGTTGTGTGTTGTAAATGTCCGGTATCCTACTCCGGGGTGTGACCGGCTTCACTTTCTCTCTAGTGAGTTCCTGCACTTAGAGGTGAAAACTCCCCTTTCGGGCGAACCGGAAGGAATCTTGTGTTGATTTGGGGTAGACTTTGGTTTCTCACCTTCCTATGGCCTAACCTAACACCCAAACCTAGGTGGTGTCCTAACATATGTGTAAGAGTGTGTTGGGACATTGGAATAGCCAACACCAAACTCCTAGGTGTGTCCTGCTTCACACACCACACTTATCCCGCACGAAGTTTCTGTTCTTCTAAGTCGGAACTCCCATTTCGGGTGCAACGGATGGACTCATGTGATAACATGGGCCCAAAGTGGGTTTAAAATGATCATATGACACACCGTAACACAACCAAGTATAAAAGTCCACTAAGCTACCCCCTTTCGACGCCCGTGGAAGGGGTAGACGACACGGTTGACTTTCGGTCAATTGTCTAGGGTTTCGTCGGAGAGTGGCTCAGGAGCGTCGGAATCGATCATATTCAAATAGTCACAAATTAATTCAAAATATTACATCACAAATACAGCTGTTTATTTTTTATCTTAACATTTCTACAGATAATAGAATAAAAGAAAAGGATTTCTAAAAAAAAAACATCTACACTGTGCCGACAGCTTTGCCGTCGGCATAGGGCTTGGACCAGTAAAAAAAGAAAATGACCCCGGCCCCGGCCCGCACCAACCACACACACCCTATCGCCATCCTCCCGCACCCACCACCTACCCGACGCCGCCGCCACGCCCCGGTCGTCCGCCCCGCCACGCTGCTGCCGTCCGCCGTCAAGGCCACCGCCGCCACGCCCCGGCCGTCCGCCCCGCCACGCCTCGGCCGTCCGCCGTCGAGACCGCCGCCGCCACGCCTCGGCCGTCTGCCGTCGAGATCGCCGCCGCCACGCCCCCGCCTGATCCACCACGCCACGCCTCCTCCTCCGTCTTCGTGCCACCCTCCTCCGTCGGCGCCATCTGCCCGAGCCTCCTTGCGCCGCCCTCCTCCGTCGGTGCCGTCCTCCCGACCAGCTGCTCCTCCCGGCGAAGCACCTGATCCACGGCCTGCTCCTCTCGACCAAGCTCGCCAGCTCCCCTCATGAGGTCCTCCTCCTCTCTGATGTAGTGTTTTTTTTTTAATTTTCATTAATTAGGTTAGTTAGGGGTGGTCGAAAAGAAAATCTTGAGAAAA
Source organism: Poa pratensis (assembly GCA_947311845.1). Lineage (NCBI taxonomy): Eukaryota > Viridiplantae > Streptophyta > Magnoliopsida > Poales > Poaceae > Poa > Poa pratensis. Next base: position 108,688,381 of record CAMZMU010000117.1, read on the forward strand.
TTAGGTTAGTTAGCAATTGACTAACTAGAGTTTGAGAAAATTAGGTTAGTTAGCAATTGACTCACGGGGGACTAGCGAATCGTTTTGTTTATATATTTAAATTTTGTTAGCAATTTAGCTAGCATTCTACCAACGTCAACTTTTTGTTTATATATTTAAATTTTGTTTATATGTTTAGCTAGCATGCTAATGTTTATTTTTTATTTCTTTTTCAGATGACGTAGATTCCCGCCAGCCAGCACCGTCGGTCCCACGCGTCGTTGTGAGGCTTCTTCTCCAGCTGAGGAGGGGCCGCCTCGGTACCCCTATTTCGTCGCCCCGCTTCCGGAGCACGTCCTCGACCTTCTCCGGCCACCGATCACGCTTCGAGGGTATACATATTTCTCCTCTCTTCTGCCTAGATCACCCAGTCAGTCGCGTAACCCGAGTCAGATCCCATCCGGAAGGGTTACAAATTTATAAATATGCAGGATTGTCCATCTTTGCATATTTATAACCGTAACACTTCCGGGTTGTCCTGTTGGACAGTCCGAGTACGTGTAGATCGGGTCGTGTTCCATGTTCTACCCCTTCCTGAGACGTAATTTCGGCAGCACCTCCCTGTTGTTCTTCGGATGCACACCCTCTCGGCTTGACAAGCTCGAGACGTGTATTCTGAAGAACAGCGGGGAGGTGCTGCCGAAATTCCGTCTCGGGTCGGGGTAGAACATGGAACACGGCTCGATCTACACGTACTCGGGCGGGATAGGCCCTCCTATTAGAAGTGTAGGTGAACCCTTGCATGATGTAAAGATTAAAATTTGACCGTAATTAATCTGGTGACACTAAATCATTTTATTATTACTTGGTGCATATTAAAAGACTGCGTGTTGTTTCGCTCCCAATAAAGCAGAGGATGGCTGATAATGGGTGGATGTACAGTGGCCGTGTCGATAAGATTAAAAGAACAGAGGAGTGGGAGATGAAGACCAATATATTAGTGAAGGAGTTAGGGCGTGGTTCAAAGGCAAAAGGAGTTCGTGGAAGGTGCCCTTGCACTCATTGCAAGAATCGTGACCGTCAAGGAAAGGAAGATATGACTAAACATCTTTGGTTGTATGGGTATACGCCTAACTACGTCACGCATGTCAAATTTGATCAGTACGAACGTCTCAGAGTTGGGGTGATGCGGCAGCGGATCGATGGCAATGAGTACGATGGGTTGAGAAACATGCTAGATGATCACCATGCTGCTTACATGCCGGATTCGCCACCTCCACAGGAGGAACAGGAGGAACCGGAGGCACCGGATGAACCGGAGGAACCAGAGCCAACCGCGAAGGCTTTCTATGAGACGATGGCCTCGGCTACGAAGCCTCTATACGAGGGTGCAAACGTTTCTCAGCTCGATGCCGTAGCTCAACTACTAAGTGACAAGTGTCAGTTCTCCACCACCCGTGCAGGCTTTGAAGCTAATCTGACAACATCTGGTAACATGTTGCCCAAAGGGCATTGTCTGCCAAAATCCATGCACGAGACGAAGAAACTATTGGGATCGCTCAGCATGGATTATGAAAAGATTCATTGTTGTCCAAAAGGATGCCTGTTGTTCCGGAAACAATATGCGAATGACAAGTACTGTAGCCTTTGTGGGGCCTCTAGGTATGAGGAGAAAACGCTGCCTGATGGTCGGAAGACGCAGGGAAAAATCCCTGTGAAGGTTCTTCGGTACCTCTCATTCATAAAAAGAATGCAGCGGCTTTTCATGTCCGAGGAGTCTGCCAAACAAATGACTTGGCACAGGAAAGGGAAGAGATACGTCGACGAGTTAGGACGGGAAAAGATGGGACATCCATCTGATGGTGAGGCATGGAAGAACTTCGACTTGAAACACCCCCTTAATTCAGCAGATGCTCGGAATGTCAGAATTGCAATAGCAACAGATGGGTTCAATCCATTTGGGATGTCGACTGCGTCGTACAGCTGCTGGCCCGTGTTTGTTATTCCGCTCAATCTCCCTCCTGGGGTACTAATGCAAAGGAAGCACATGTTTCTGTCGCTGATCATTCCAGGGCCCGAATACCCGGGGAAGAATTTGAGTGTCTACATGCAACCGCTTGTGGATGATTTGCACCACTCATGGCACAATGGGACGTGGACATACGACCGAGCATCAAAGAAAAACTTCTCGATGAAAATTTGGTTCCACTATTCCATGCACGACCTACCCGGGTATGCCCTATTCTGCGGATGGTGTACAGCTGGTAAATGGCCATGCCCAGTGTGCAGGAACCAACTTGAGTTCCTTTGGCTAAAGTCAGGTCGCAAGTATGTCGCGTTTGACAAGCATCGACAGTTCCTCGAAGGAAGGCATCCTTATCGAGAAGACCAAAAAAACTTCACGAAGGGCATAGTTGTGCGTGAAGAAAAAGCGATACCGAAGTTCGATGGTGCAAAAGTTGATGCCGAGCTACGTGCTCTCGTGCCTGCTGAGGGATCTATCCAAAATTTGAGGGGTATGGTGTAACGCACAACTGGACTCATGTGGCAGGCTTAACGCAGCTAGAGTATTACAAGGACCTCGAACTTCCCCATAACATCGATGTGATGCACACCGAAAAGAATGTTGGAGAGATGATCTTTCACACAGTCCTGAACATTCCTAAGAAGACAAAGGACAATGTGAAGGCTAGAGTTGATGTTCAGAAGCTCTGTGATAGGGAGAGATTACACATGAAGCCTCCTAACCCTCGTCAAAAAAATTGGTTTAAGCCAAATGCCGACTACTGCCTTGATAATATCCAAAAGAAGGAGGCATTCAAGTGGCTCAAAAACATCGCCGTGATGTTCCCTGATGGTTACTGTTCCAATATAAGTAATGGAGTCAATCTTCTTACAGGAAAAGTCACTGGGCTCAAGAGTCACGACTATCACATATGGATTGAGCGGTTGATGCCGGTGATGCTTCGAGGGTATCTCCCCGATAGTATCTGGCGAGTGCTTGCGGAGTTGAGCCATTTCTTCCGCACGCTCTGTGCGAAACAGATATGTCCCCTGATTATTGCGAAGCTGCGTGATCTTGTGCCGGAGTTGCTATGCAAGTTAGAGATGATCTTTCCGCCAGGCTTCTTTGTTCCGATGGCACATCTCGTTGTGCATCTCGCGAACGAGGCACTCTTGGGTGGACCGGTGCAGTTTCGTTGGCAGTTTTGTATTGAGAGAGAGTTTAAGTACATTCGAAACATAACTGGAAACAAAGCTAGGATTGAAGCATGCATAGCTGAGGCAACAATACTCGAGGAGATGGCAGACGCCGTGACAACGTACTTTCCCGATGAAGTTGCCACTATGCATAACCCGGTCACTCGGTACAATGTCGACGAGCCCAAGAATGACCCCAAGCTCCTCCTCTTCCAATGTCCCGGTGGCAAGGCCGGTGCCGGTGAAAAATGTAAATTGACCAAGGAAGAGAAGGATTGCATAATGCTCTATGTGCTTATAAACATGACGGAAGTACTCGATTTCATGAGGTAAATGGTGAACAAATTACTTTGCAACTAGTAACTCAGTTTCGGTCTAATACGTATTTTCTCCTTTTAGACAATTCCAAGATGAATACTGGTTGGGAACGGTGGATCCCGATCCCGCGGAGCTGGACACTCTTCTGAAAGAGGGTGCTCACGGAGGAAAAAAATTTGTGTCTTGGTTCATGGGAAAAGTAATTTCTAACGTGTCCCTCTTACCTTGCAATATGTGACTTGTCCCTCTTATTACACGTAACTAATGCACAAAACAATTTGAACCGTACTTGTAGGGAGCTGATCCCAACGTTGAGATGACAGATGAGCTGAGATGTGTTTCCCAAGGATTTAACCGTACCGTCATGAAGTATGAGAAGTATGATGTGAATGGGTTCCGCTTCCATACAGAGTATCACCAGAATAATCGTCCTGGAGCAAAAACTGTAAATACTGGGGTCTTCACCAAAGGATCCAGAGGAGCCGATGGAGCCAATTACGTAGATTACTACGGAAGGTTACAAAACGTATACGAGCTGACGTTCAATCGTACGAACATAGAACTCAAGCTCGTTGTGTTCAAGTGCCACTGGTTCGACCCATGCACTGGACCACATGGTGGACAGAGAAGTGAGCCTTCCATTGGGTTAGTTGAAGTTAAGCCTTCAACCACCTATACCGGAGCCGATGTCTATATTGTGGCTCACCAAGCCAAGCAAGTTTATTATTTGCCCTACCCATGCCAGAAAGAGAACCTCAAGGGCTGGGAAGTCGTGTTCCGGGTATCCCCACATGGTAAGCTACCCAGGCCCTCCGACGACGATTACAACAACATTGACCCTAAAACATACGAGGGAATTTTCTATCAAGAGCAAGAGGACTTCGGGCACTTTGACTTACAAATAGGTGGTCTCGAGGACCTCGAGAACAATGCACACACTCGTGGTGAGTCAGTGGTGGATCTGAAGGACATAGATGTGCTCTCGAAGTTTCATGCGGAAAATGACGACGATGACGAGCCTGGCGATGAGCTTCCGCCCTACTACTCACGTGATAGTGATAGTGATAGTGAGAATGAGAACCAACACCCTGATGAGGAGAGTGATGACGATAGGTGACGGTCTATAATGTCTTTATGCTTTAGTAATTATTTTCCAACATGCTTCTTAATTGCATTACGTCTTTATGCTTGGTATCTACATGTTATTATGTCTTTTATTCTTTAGTATTTATTTTTCGACATGCTTCTTCATTGCATATGTCTTTATGCTTAGTGTCTACATTTTATTATGTCTTGATGCTTACTTGTTTTCTCTTTCTCAATGCAGTTGATTGAACAATATGAGCCAGGGCAAGGAAAGCGCTTCTGGTGGTCCTTCTCCGGTGCTGTGCCGATCCGACGCTCACCTATTATCAGCCGGGGAGATATGGGGTTCACCCCGTCGCCGTCGCGCAATAGATGTAGGGTTTGGACGTCTAGACATCTAGCTATGTATGTATCTACTTGATGATGGTCCTATGTGTGTATCTACTTGATGATATAGCATTTTGCTTGATGATATATGGAGCCATTGTGTGATCTTGTTTGTAGTGAATTTGTCGTGATTTTTGATTATTTTTCTGCTATTTTTGCTGCAAAAAACGAGCTGCTGGATCAAAAAATCTGGTCAAACCTGTGCCGACGGCAATGTCGTCGGCACAGACCCCTTAATGTGACAAAATAGTCAATCCTGTGCCGACGGTATTACCGTCGGCACAGGCCCCTCCCAGGAGCGCCCAACTGCCTCCACGTGGCAACTCGGTGCCGACGGCTTGGCCGTCGACACAGGTCCATCCACCTCGACCGGCCAATGTGGGCCCCACCCGCCGCTGTGCCGACAACCTAGGTGCCGACTGTGCGTTTCTGGCCGCGGGAAAAGCTGTGCCGACGGTTTATATATGTGCCGACGACCAGGTGGCCTGTGCCTACAAGGCCCTATGCCGACCACCCTGTGCCGACGGTGGCCGTCGGCATAGGTGTGTGCCGATGGCAAGGTGGCCATTCCTGTAGTGAATATATCAGCCAACTGATCCTTGGAGGAGATAAACCGTATCTGAAGCAATTTCTGAGCAACCCTCTCACGAACAAAATGAAAATCAACCTCAATGTGTTTGATCCGTGCATGGAAAACTTGATTAGACGAAAGAAAGGTTGCCCCAATGTTGTCACACCAGAGAATAGGTGAATTATTCTGTGAAACACCAAGCTCACCAAGTAAGGCTTGTATCCATATGAGCTCTGCAGTAGCATTAGCAAGAGCTTTGTACTCAGCTTCGGTACTCGAACGGAGACAGTAGCTTGTTTGCGGGCACTCCACGCAACTAAGTTACCACCATAGAAAACAGCATGCCCCCCCATTGATCGACGATCATCAGGATTACCAGCCCAATCGGCATCAGAGAAGGCAGACAACAGACCAGGAGATGTAGTAGGTCGGCGCAACATCAACCCATGAGACAGTGTTGCTTTAACATACCGAAGAATACGCTTGACAGCCGACCAATGTGTACATCTAGGAGCATGTAGGTATTGGCACACCTTGTTAACCGCAAAGGACAAGTCAGGTCGGGTCATAGTAAGGTACTGAAGACCACCAACAACACTGCGATATCGAGTAGACTCCTCAGCAGAAAGAAGAATGCCATCAGTAGCTGTCAACTTATCTGAAGATGCCATAGGTGTAGAAGCAGGGGTGCACTGCAGCAAACCTGCTCGTCGTAATAATTCAGACGCATACTTCCGCTGACTAAGGAGTAGAGAACCAGAAGAATGCTGAACCTCAATACCCAAGAAATAATGCAAAGTGCCAAGATCCTTGAGAGCAAAAACATCACGAAACTAATGAATAAGACGATCAACCGTGCTGGTAGAGGAACTCACCACAATGATATCATCAACATAGACCAATAAATAAAAAGTCACATCAGGTCGGCGAAGTATGAAGAGTGATGTATCCGCTGTTGATGGACTAAAACCAAGGCCAACAAGAACAGTACTGAGACGTGCATGCCATGCTCGAGGGGCCTGTTTCAGACCATATAACGCCTTGTCAAGACGACACAGATAACCTGGCTGACTAGAATCCTCAAAACCAGGAGGCTGACGCATGAACACTTCTTCCTCAAGAACCCCATGCAGGAAAGCATTCTGAATATCAAGTTGACGGAGATGCCAACCATGAGTAACAACCATGGACAACAACAGGCGAATAGTAGTAGGTTTGACAACTGGACTGAAGGTATCTTCGTAATCCAGACCAAAACGCTGCTTAAATCTTTTAGCAACAAGACGAGCTTTATATCGCTCAATAGAACCATCAGACTTCTATTTGATTTTAAACACCCACTTGGAATCAATGATATTGACTCCTGGAGTGGGAGGAACAAGACGCCACGTCTTGTTAGTTTGAAGAGCAGAAAACTCACTTTCCATTGCATCACGCCAGTGTGGACAGGACATAGCCTTGCGGTAATTACGAGGCTCGGTCTGAACGAGATCAATCTGATGAGCAAGACGAACAGCTGCCCAAGCAATAGTACCATCTTTTCTATCGAGTGGTTTGCGAATGCCGTGCTGGAGACGCGCCATTACGCGAGATATAACAGGAGGCGCTGGAACTGGTTCCGGCGAAGAAGGCCCATCTGGCGAAAGAGGCCCATCCGGCGAAGTAGGCCCATCAGGCGCAACAGACGGATGCTGCCCAGTTGAGGAGGAGGCCGAGCCAGGCGACGAGGAAGTGCTGTCGCGCGCGGGCGAACCAGAGCCATCGCGCACAGCCGAACTTGGGCCGGGGAGCGCGGACAAACTTGGGCTGGCGCGTACAGGAGTGGACACCGCAGGCGAGGCCAATTTTGCATGGCTAGCCGGATCGCCATGCAGGGAATCAGTACGATCGACGTGAATCCCAGCTTCAGGAGCGACATGTGCTGAATCAGCAAGAATTTCCAATCGAGCTCCACGGCCCGAACCTCCACCATGGTTAGTCAAAAGTAGAGGCATATGTGCAGCATCATCAAATTGGTCAGGGTGTAATGGAAAAGTGGAGGAGGATGGTTGTGTGGAGTCCGATGGCATGGAAGAGAAAGGAAAAACGTTCTCATCAAAAATGACGTCACGAGATATGTACACACGATTTGTAGGAACATGTAGACATTTATATCCTTTGTGAAGAGAGCTGTAACCAAGAAAGACACATTTTTTAGATCGAAATTCAAGCTTTCGTTTCTTGTAGGGACGAAGATGCGGCCAACACGCACACCCAAAAACTTTGAAGAAAGTATAATCGGGTACTTCACCTAAGAGGCGCTCAATAGGAGTTTGCATAGATATGACACGACTAGGAAGCCTATTAATGAGGAAACAGGCAATCGAAAAAGCATCACTCCAGAAACGGTAAGGAACAGAAGCATGCGCTAAGAGGGTAAGACCGTTCTCGACAATATGACGGTGTTTACGTTCAGCAGTACCATTTTGTTGATGTGTATGGGGACAAGACACACGATGAGAGACACCAATATCCGAAAAGAATTTATTTAACGTGTGGTACTCGCCACCCCAATCAGTTTGAACATGAAGGATTTTTCTATTCAAAAGACGTTCCACATGCTGTTGGAATTGAAGAAAATTTGGAACACATCAGATTTATGCTTAAGGAGATAAAGCCAAGTAAAACGACTATAAGCATCGACAAAACTAACATAAAACTGATGTCCACTGACAGAAGTTTGGGCTGGGCCCCATACATCGGAATAAATAATCTCAAGAGGCGAAGTAGTAACTGTAGTAGATAAAGAAAAAGGCAACTGATGACTCTTTCCTTGCTGACAAGCATCACAAATTTCACTAATTTTATTAGACACTGATGGAAGTTCATGACGATGTAAGACATGCTGAACAATCTGGACAGCTGGATGACCTAAGCGTGAATGCCACCTTTCACGCGACGCCTTGATACGGCTGAAGACTTGCTTGACGGTGGACACATCAAGATTATAGAGGCCGCCACGACTCCCCCTCTAAGAAGAACCTCTCTCGTATCCCGGTCCTTAACAAAGAAATGCGAGGGGTGAAATTCAAAGAACACATTATTATCTAAAGTGAACTTAACGATAAAAGATTACGTGTGACAGAAGGAACGTGAAGGACATTTTTTAGTTGTAGTGAATGTGAAGAAGTAGGAATAGTAGAATGACCAATATGAGTAATGCGCATACCTCCACCATTGGCAGTGTGGACATGGTCTTTGCCGTGGTACTGCTCCTTGGTAGTGAGCTTGTCTAGCTCGTTGGTGAGATGATCCGTAGCTCCGATGTCGGCATACCACGCAGGATCGATCGGGTAGGACGATGTAGACCCCTGTGATCCATGAGTGACCGAGACAACAGCCAATTGACGCTCCATGTAGCGTCCATCATTGCCGGTACCAAGAAAATCACGTTTGTAGCGGTTGAAGCAACAAGATGCAACGTGCCCAACCTTGTCACAGATTTGGCAGATGGACGGTTGCCGTTGCCATTGGCAGAAGGACCACCGCCACCACGCCGAGCATCACCACCATGGTTGCCATTGCCATTGGCAGAAGGCGCCTTGCCTGGAGGGGGAGGACGCTAGTCCGAGCGAGTGTAGTTTCCAACCGACGGGTACTGGTATCCAGGCTGAAAGCCTCCTCCTGCTGACTTGGCGCCGCTGCTGCTGCCCGCCCGAGAGGTGTAGTGGGCGGAGTGCTGCATGTCTGCGCCTACCCGAGCGCGTTGTGCCTCCACGCGCTGCTCTGTACTTAGAAGCTGAGCATAAATATCTTGCACCGGCATAGGATCTGTAGTAGACCGAGCCCCAACAAGAGCCACCACGGCATCATAGTCACCATCAAGCCCGGCCATCAGGTATGCCGAGAACTCTTGAGGACGGAGAGGCTCGCCAATAGACATGAGGGTGTCCGACAGAGACTTGACCTCATTGAAGTAGGTGGCTGTCGGGGGAGTATCCCCGGGTAGGTCAAGGCTTGGCATAAGGTGGTGTTCGAAGTTGTGCCGAGGTACGGAAAGGGCTGATCTGTTTGGGCCTGGGAAGGTCCGAGCTTCATCTTGACCTGGAGAATACAGGCCGACCTATTTTGGCCCAGAGGGGTCCGAGGAGAAGCTGTGGGAAGGAAGTAAGATCCGACCTGGTAAAGGAGATTAAGCGCAAGACCCGAGGTACGAAGCCCGTCACATCCGTGCCGAGCTAACCGAGGTGGTGGGCTGTAGGTCGGGCAGGAGTCAATGCTCCTGTCACTTCCAGCCGGGTACAGGAGCGCCTGACACGGGAGCGTCTGTCAAGGAGCATGGCAGAGGCGTGCTCCGGGTTCGGCGGGCCTGCACGTCTCTGATCGCTGCTACGCGAGGTCTGGGAAAAGGCTACGAGGTAGCTCTGCCAGGCCACGTCCTGTCTCGGTCAGAGGGGACATGCTAGTTCTGCCGTTAGGCTACAGGAGATGGGCAAGCCACGTCTTGTCCCCGACCGAGGTACGGTGGTACGGTGGTGACCGTTGCAGAGGCATGGCAACAGTGTTCTGCGAGGGGCACAATGGTAACCCGGCTGGCCTATATAGTGGGCTTCACCCCCTCCTGCTGAGGGATCCAAGATCAAGAGAGACCCCCCCCCCCCGCGCTGGAGCTAGTTGATCAAGAGAGAAAGAGAGGAAGAAGCTCGGAACACCCCGGAAACACCTCGGATCAGCTCGGAGTGCCTTCTCCCTCCCGTATAGCTCCATCTTTTACCTCAAGTTCTCACCATTGTATCATCATACAGCTCGAGGAGCAGCTTGTACTTGTCACTCTGAGCTATACACTGACTAGGATAGTGCTGCAGTAGGGGTGTTACCTCCGCAAGAGGGCCCCGAAGCAGGGTACATCGTGGTGTGTTTTGTGTTCTTGCTTTCTTGGTTCTTCGTTCGTGTTCTTGCGTGTTCTTGCGTGTGCACTTCTTGAGTGCATAAACCCTCCCCGGATTCCCCCAACGACCATTCGGCCCCATCTTAGCCATACCTATGGCATCTGCCGTGATCCCACCACGACAGTTGGCGCCCACCGTGGGGCAGATTGAGGCGTTGGAGGGAGTTTTCATCCGGACGGGCTCAGGCGAGCGTGTTCTTTCCGGGCTTGTCGCCAAGATCGGAGAGTTCACCTTCATCAGCGACAACGCGGGGTGTTTCGCCGGCAAGCCTTTCCCCGAGGACGGCTTCACCATGATGCTCGGCAGCTTCGTCACGTACGTTGCTGTCGAGGTTGTTCGCGGGTACCCGGAGCAGGTGCTCGTGGACGACGAAACTCCTCTCCTCGCGGCTTTAGGTCGGCGTATCACTCGCCCCGAGAGCTGCGTAGAGGTGATGATGACAGGTCCGGTTGACGCCGTGGCAAAGTAGATGCCAGCCAGTCCAAGGCAGCCGAGGTTGCTAAGGTGAGATCTGCAAAGCCCAGGCTAGAGAAGGACTTGCCTGGCACCCCAGAGCTGCGGGGCCGAGGTGCGACCCTGGTAGAGATAGTGGATACACTGGCAGACCCAGTAAATCCAGGAGTGGACATAGTAGTGACTGTGGCCGACCTAGAGGCAAAGCGTGTCCTGTTGCAGAAGGAGGCTGTAGCAATGATAACAGCTAGAGATGAGTTCAATAGAGATCTGCGCGAGTACAATGCAGCGAATGGCTTCACCCCGGTAGCGGTTGATACACATAGGGGAGCCGAGGTGCGGCAGAGAGGCAAGGGGCTCAACGATGAGATAAACAGGGAGGCTCGACCTACCACCTCGGCTAGGAGTGGGAGTCGCGTGTCAACTGGAAGGCCGGTGTATAGTTCCCCTGCTAAGAACCTCAGAGCTGCCGAGGCAGGCAGGGCCGAGCTATCCGGATTATCTGGAGATGCATGGCGTGCGCAGCAGAAGCGAGTCAATGAGTTAGTATATGTGGCTAACCAGCAGAATGAGGCTCTCCGCAGAGCATATGCCGGGGCTGGTGATTCAGAGATGGTTTATTCAGCTAGGCCAGTCAGTCAGGTGTCCAAGGGGCAAGCCTCGTCTCCACTCGTCGGAGGAGCCGATCGAGCCCGGAGTGTCACCTCGGGTCAGAACCAGCAGCTGCAGATGTATGATCCAGTCCTAGCAGCAAAGCAGAAGGTGGGCCAGGGCAATGCTAGCCGAGCTAAGGGAAACCCCGGCCCAGGCAATGCGAGCCGGCTAAGGGTAACTCCGGTCAGGGAAATCAGAACGGCGGTCAAGCAGCATCGGCTGGCCGAGGTAAACCACCTCCGCCCCCGAGGTATCAGCAACAACCTCGGCAGCAGGGGCAATATCAGCGAGAGCCGGAGTATGTTCAGCAACCTCAGAACGTCGGTCAAGGCGATGACCGATATGATGATGGAGACTCGGCCATGGCACGAGCTGGATACCACAGAGTGGATGGGGCGTTGGGACCTCGGATAGGAGGTCGGATGTTAGCTCCAGGCGATGTCCGTAACAAGCTGGATAGAATCTACTTGTCTGAGCAACTGGAGGAGGAAGGCCCTCCTGGTCCGGCGTGTTTTGGACCTCGGATCATGAAGGAGCCACCACCACCAGTATCTCAGTTCCAGTTAGGTCGGAACACCAAGCCATACAATGGGAGCACCAAGCCACAAGATTGGCTGACAGATTATGTATCCTCGGTGCACATTGCGGGGGGCAATCGCCGATGGGCGGTCCGGTATCTCCCGCACATGTTGGAAGGTCCAGCTCGGATCTGGCTGAATAATTTGCCGGAGTATAGTATCAACTCCTGGATAGACTTGGAGCTGGCGTTTAACAGCAACTTTGCTAGTACATACAAGAGGCCAAACCGACCTCAGCTCCTGGCGGCATGTAAGCAAGATGATCATGAAACTGACCGAGAATTCTTAACTCGGTGGAGCAATGTTCGGAATTCCTGTGAAGGAGTGGTAGAGGCACAGGCCATTTCCTGGTTTGCAGATGGTTGTCGACATGGCAGCATGCTGTGGCAGAGGCTCCAGAGAGATATGCCGAGATCCCTAGCAGAAACAATCCGGGTTGCAGATTCTTATGCCCTGGGTGATCCGATGCAGCCAGCAGCAGAGGCAGGAGCACGTAACAGAAGGAGGGAGCCAATAAACAACCGGCTCGGACCAAGGTGTAATGACCGTCAGGAGTTCGGACAGAAGAGGAGGGAGCCGGACTATCCATACCCTCCAACCAAGTTGCAGCGGTGAACCCGGATCAGCCCGGAGCTGGAGGTGTCCAGAGGCCAAAAATCAATGGTCCGGCATTTAGTCCGAACCCGGAGCCACCCATGACCTATGAATCAATGATAGATGGTCCGTGCTGTTACCATACGACTGACCCGCGCAAGCCAGCCAACCATTCAACCCGGCAGTGCAGCTGGAACCGCAGAATCAGAGAAGAGGGGGCAAGGGCCGGAGGAATCAGAACAGGACCACCACCTCAGAGATTTCAGCCGAGGTCCCACCCTAATCTGTCCGGAGCAAATGTTACCCCGATAACCACTGCACCTCTTCCGAGGCCTGCAGCAGCAAGACCCGTGAATGTTGTGAATGTCCGAGGTAATAACAACAACAATGGTGCCGGACCAAGTCAGCAGTATGAATACCCCGGAAATGACTATAGAGAGGTTCATGCGAGCTATGTGGTCTTTGTGACCGAGCCCACTGACAAGAAGAGCGTGCAGAGGCGTGCCATGGAGGTGAATGCAGTAATGCCGGTGGTGCCGACCTATATGAACTGGTCTGAGCAGGAGATCACTTGGAGCAAAAACGTTCTCATAAAAAATGACGTCACGAGATATGTACACACGATTTGTAGGAACATGTAGACATTTATATCCTTTGTGAAGAGAGCTGTAACCAAGAAAGACACATTTTTTAGATCGAAATTCAAGCTTTCGTTTCTTGTAGGGACGAAGATGCGGCCAACACGCACACCCAAAAACTTTGAAGAAAGTATAATCGGGTACTTCACCTAAGAGGCGCTCAATAGGAGTTTGCATAGATATGACACGACTAGGAAGCCTATTAATGAGGAAACAGGCAATCGAAAAAGCATCACTCCAGAAACGGTAAGGAACAGAAGCATGCGCTAAGAGGGTAAGACCGTTCTCGACAATATGACGGTGTTTACGTTCAGCAGTACCATTTTGTTGATGTGTATGGGGACAAGACACACGATGAGAGACACCAATATCCGAAAAGAATTTATTTAACGTGTGGTACTCGCCACCCCAATCAGTTTGAACATGAAGGATTTTCTATTCAAAAGACGTTCCACATGCTGTTGGAATTGAAGAAAATTTGGAACACATCAGATTTATGCTTAAGGAGATAAAGCCAAGTAAAACGACTATAAGCATCGACAAAACTAACATAAAACTGATGTCCACTGACAGAAGTTTGGGCTGGGCCCCATACATCGGAATAAATAATCTCAAGAGGCGAAGTAGTAACTGTAGTAGATAAAGAAAAAGGCAACTGATGACTCTTTCCTTGCTGACAAGCATCACAAATTTCACTAATTTTATTAGACACTGATGGAAGTTCATGACGATGTAAGACATGCTGAACAATCTGGACAGCTGGATGACCTAAGCGTGAATGCCACCTTTCACGCGACGCCTTGATACGGCTGAAGACTTGCTTGACGGTGGACACATCAAGATTATAGAGGCCGCCACGACTCCCCCCTCTAAGAAGAACCTCTCTCGTATCCCGGTCCTTAACAAAGAAATGCGAGGGGTGAAATTCAAAGAACACATTATTATCTAAAGTGAACTTCTTAACGGATAAAAGATTACGTGTGACAGAAGGAACGTGAAGGACATTTTTTAGTTGTAGTGAATGTGAAGAAGTAGGAATAGTAGAATGACCAATATGAGTAATGCGCATACCTCCACCATTGGCAGTGTGGACATGGTCTTTGCCGTGGTACTGCTCCTTGGTAGTGAGCTTGTCTAGCTCGTTGGTGAGATGATCCGTAGCTCCGATGTCGGCATACCACGCAGGATCGATCGGGTAGGACGATGTAGACCCCTGTGATCCATGAGTGACCGAGACAACAGCCAATTGACGCTCCATGTAGCGTCCATCATTGCCGGTACCAAGAAAATCACGTTTGTAGCGGTTGAAGCAACAAGATGCAACGTGCCCAACCTTGTCACAGATTTGGCAGATGGGACGGTTGCCGTTGCCATTGGCAGAAGGACCACCGCCACCACGCCGAGCATCACCACCATGGTTGCCATTGCCATTGGCAGAAGGCGCCTTGCCTGGAGGGGGAGGACGCTAGTCCGAGCGAGTGTAGTTTCCAACCGACGGGTACTGGTATCCAGGCTGAAAGCCTCCTCCTGCTGACTTGGCGCCGCTGCTGCTGCCCGCTCGAGAGGTGTAGTGGGCGGAGTGCTGCATGTCTGCGCCTACCCGAGCGCGTTGTGCCTCCACGCGCTGCTCTGTACTTAGAAGCTGAGCATAAATATCTTGCACCGGCATAGGATCTGTAGTAGACCGAGCCCAACAAGAGCCACCACGGCATCATAGTCACCATCAAGCCCGGCCATCAGGTATGCCGAGAACTCTTGAGGACGGAGAGGCTCGCCAATAGACATGAGGGTGTCCGACAGAGACTTGACCTCATTGAAGTAGGCGGCGATGCTCTTGTCATGTTTCTGAACCTTAGAGAGGGCATCGCAAAGATGCATCATGTCGTGGTGGGAAACACGCAGATGCCTAGGGGTAGGCTTAATCTGGGGCCGAACAGATGCTTGTGGTTTCGGGGAGGGATTGCGCGATGGAGTCGCACACGAAGAACACACGAAGAACACGAAGAACAAGCAAGAACAAGAACAAGAACCGCAAGAACACAAAGCACACACGATGTACCCTGCTTCGGGGCCCTCGTGAGGAGGTAAAACCCCTACTGCAGCACTAGCCTACTCGATGTATTCTCCTCTTTGTATATGATTTGTACATGTGCTCCTCGAGCTGTGAAGATCTAGCCATGGAGAGGAACTCAAGGAGGAAGAAAGCTCCAGTGAGCAAGAGGAAGAAGAAAGAGCCCAGGGGCTGTGCGTGCTCGCCCGTCTCCCCCCCCCCCCTTTGACCTCTCGCCTGGTGATCCTTATATCAAGGGAACCCAGGGACAATGAGTGGACAAGGAGGCTCAATGCACTGTTGATGAGTTGACTCATTTGTCTTCTAGCTCTTGTCTCCGGCATCTCCGGGAGATGCCGTCCTTGTCTTTGTATTTTAGCTGTTGTCTTCTAGCTCTTGTCTCCGGCATCTCCGGTAGATGCTGTCCTTTCCTTTGTCTTCTAGCCATTGTCTCTGGCATCTCCACGTCCTCTTCTTATCCTCTCCCGAAGATATTTATGATGATCCGGTTAAGGGTGTCCTGGCGTCGGCGGGGATGACCCGGTTGGGGATGTGTCGGTGGAGATGATCCGGTTGAGGTGGTGCTGGGATGGCTTGGTCGATGGAACGTCGAGGCCACCTGCCTCGACTCGGAGCACACCCGGCGACCTGGCGTGGTATTGATCGTGGGATCAAGGAACGATCCGGTTCAGGAGACGCAGACCTGCCGAGGCTGGATGATCCGGCCAGCCGAGGTAAATAAGTGACTCGGTCCAATCTGGAAATAACCGAACCTCTGCCCAGCCCGAACTCTGGAGGAACTGGTTCGCATAGAAATCCAGCCAGCGTGGCCTAATCTGAGGTGCGGGAGTGCTGAAGCCAAATTCGGCCTAATCCGGATCAAAGGAAAATCGGCCCATCCGAGTAGAGCCAAATTCGGCCTGCTGGGATCTCTGCCTGCCCGAGGCATGCATCGCTGCAGGGCCAAAAGTGGCCTACCCGGGGTACAGATGCTGGCCCAAAACGGGTTATAGAGGCTGGCCCAATCCGGGTTACAGCAGCCGGCCCAATCCGGGTCACAGAACCTGGCCCAAACCGGGTCACAGAGAAGATTTGGCCTGCTTGCTTGGTAACGATGCAGAGGTGCGATCGATATCAACCGGAGATGAGCGCTGGGTGCTGTTCCAGCGGGGACCCAGCCCATCCGAGGTGACGATGCATCTGTCCAGCTGAGGCATCGACGCAGTGATCCGGCTGAGGCAACGATGCATTGATCCGGATGAATCAACTCGGCCCATTCTTGCCCAATCCGGATAAACTGATTCGGTCCAGCTGCTTCTTTTATCTGTCGCTTATTTTATGCTTTTACCTCTTTTGCTAACGCAACAAAGCCACCAACTCTGGGGTACCCGGGGTTACATCCCCGACAGTAGTCCCGAGGCTGTGGGGGACTCACAGAGTCGCGCACAGACTTACAAAAAATGAGCACACCAGGAAATCTCCATATGCATATCCTTTGTAATTCGGTCATCTAGCCATGCCTTTCAGGCCAAATGTGACATCCGGTTGACCGAGCTCACCCGAATCAACAACGAGATGACAGTTTGCACTGGAAATGTGCTGGCTGCATGGGCATGGCCACACACTTATGTCTTTGCCGACATTGGGCAATTTGGCATACTGCCTGCATGGCCACCATTGTCTGTCGGTTGTTAGCCCTCCTGGCCTTTACCAAATTGAGATGCCGCCAGCGTCGGTTAGCCCTCCTGGCTTCTACCGAATTGAGATGCCGCCAGCGTCGGTTAGCCCTCCTGGCATTTACCGAGCTGAGATGCCGCCAGCGTCGGTTAGCCCTCCTGGCATTTACCGAACTGAGATGCCGCCAGCGTCGGTTAGCCCTCCTGGCATTTACCGAATTTAGATGCCGCCAGTGTCGGTTGGACCGACATAAACCTGCAAGTATGTATCTCATATGTCTCGTATCTCGGCCCCTCTGGGCATGTCACATATGTCTCGGTACCTCGGCCCCTTCGGGCATATCACATATGTCGGTTCTTAGCCACTTCGGGCGTATCACACATGTCTCGGTACTTCGGCCTCTTTGGGCATATCACATATGTCTCGGTATCTCGGCCTCTTTGGGCATATCACACATTTCGGTACCTCGGCCCCTTTGGGCATATCACATATCTCGGTACCTCGGCCTCTTTGGGCATAACTCATATGTCGGTTCTTAGCCACATCGGGCGTATACCGACATAAATATCTCCAGCCACTGCTGGACTCATATAAGCATATCTCGAATGCCGGTTTTAGCCACTCCGGGCGTATACCGACACAGATGTTTCCAGCCACTGCTGGACTGACGTACAACCTGCAAAAACATAACTCAAAGGTTGCCTCTGGCTAACAAACATAAACAAAGATTTGGTATGCAAATGATGCCATGATACGCTGGCAAACCGAATAAACAGCGATGTGAGATATGGAATGATGTCATGATATTGTGACAAACCGAAATAAACGGCGATCCGGGATAGGGAGTGATACCGTGATACTGTGGTAAACCGAAATAAACGGCGATCTAGAGAGTACCGATAATGCTAGGATACCTTGGATAATTTGAGATAACCAACATAACCATGATACCTTGGATTTCAATTATGATCCGGATGACCCGGAATTCCAATATAACTCGGATTTCCAACATGATCCAGATTTCCAATATGATTCGGATTACCAGTATGATTCGGATTACCAATGTGATTCGGATTACTAACATGACCCAGATTTCCAATGTGATTCGGATTATCAATATGATCCAGATTTCCAAGGTGATTCGGATTACCAATATGATCCAAATTTCCAATGTGATTCGGATTACCAATATGATCCAAATTTCCAATGTGATTCGGATTACCAATATGATCCAAATTTCCAATGTGATTCGGATTACCAATATGATCCAAATTTCCAATGTGATTCGGATTACTGACATGACCCAGATTTCCAAATTGATTCGGATTACCATGCACCTCGGATTTCTGGAATACTTCGGTGCGAACGTTCTCAACATAACCGATGTCACCTTTCAACGTTAGTCCAACATACATATCATGAAGAATATTTGACGGGAACAACAATTATACTAACCGAGGCAAACTAGCTATAGCACTTGATAGAAAACGAATCTAACAGCAGATACTATGCACAAAAAACTAGACTCGGTCTCAACCGAGTCCCCGAGTTACTTTTCTTATTTAGGAGGTGGTGTAAAACAGACTGGCTACCCAGTCCCCGGGTCAAGACATCTTGTCCGGGGTAAAACACTTAGACAAAAAGCGTGGGGGCAGTCCCCGAGTACTGTTTGAGACTACGCAGAAGCATAAAGCAGACATATAAACTATACTTACAAGGCCAGGTTGTTGAAGAAGTCGAGGAAGACGCTAATGCCAGTATGAATACCCTGAATATACTCGGATTTCCAAGATATGATTCGGATTACCGAAACTAGATTCGGATTGCCAGGTTGATTCGGATTCCAGAATATGCCAAAACTTGATTCGGATTCCAGAACATGCCAAAACGTGATTCGGATTACCGAAACTTGCCAAAACTTGATTCGGATTACCGAAACTTGATTCGGATTGCAGAATATGCCAAAACTTGATTCGGATTCCAGAACATGCCAAAACGTGATTCGGATTACCGAAACTTGCCAAAACTTGATTCGGATTACCGAAACTTGATTCGGATTGCCAAGTAGATTCGGATTCCAGAACATCTCAGGATTCCAGAACAGCTTGGATTCGCACTGTATCCAACTCGAAAATGAGTCAACATGCGGGGACGATGCCGAAGTCGAGTCCCCGAGTCACTTTTCACACCACGGATCTGTCGATGATGTCAAGCTAGAGCGCGGGGACAATGGCGATGTTGAGTCCCCGCGTTGATGATGAAGATCCCATCCGAAATTAACCCAACAAGCACCACTATCAGCCCACGGTGGGCGCCAACTGTCGTGGTGGGAAACACGCAGATGCCTAGGGGTAGGCTTAATCTGGGGCCGAACAGATGCTTGTGGTTTCGGGGAGGGATTGCGCGATGGAGTCGCACACGAAGAACACACGAAGAACACGAAGAACAAGCAAGAACAAGAACAAGAACCGCAAGAACACAAAGCACACACGATGTACCCTGCTTCGGGGCCCTCGTGAGGAGGTAAAACCCCTACTGCAGCACTAGCCTACTCGATGTATTCTCCTCTTTGTATATGATTTGTACATGTGCTCCTCGAGCTGTGAAGATCTAGCCATGGAGAGGAACTCAAGGAGGAAGAAAGCTCCAGTGAGCAAGAGGAAGAAGAAAGAGCCCAGGGGCTGTGCGTGCTCGCCCGTCTCCCCCCCCCCCTTTGACCTCTCCCCTGGTGATCCTTATATCAAGGGAACCCAGGGACAATGAGTGGACAAGGAGGCTCAATGCACTGTTGATGAGTTGACTCATTTGTCTTCTAGCTCTTGTCTCCGGCATCTCCGGGAGATGCCGTCCTTGTCTTTGTATTTTAGCTGTTGTCTTCTAGCTCTTGTCTCCGGCATCTCCGGTAGATGCTGTCCTTTCCTTTGTATTCTAGCCGTTGTCTCTGGCATCTCCACGTCCTCTTCTTATCCTCTCCCGAAGATATTTATGATGATCCGGTTAAGGGTGTCCTGGCGTCGGCGGGGATGACCCGGTTGGGGATGTGTCGGTGGAGATGATCCGGTTGAGGTGGTGCTGGGATGGCTTGGTCGATGGAACGTCGAGGCCACCTGCCTCGACTCGGAGCACACCCGGCGACCTGGCGTGGTATTGATCGTGGGATCAAGGAACGATCCGGTTCAGGAGACGCAGACCTGCCGAGGCTGGATGATCCGGCCAGCCGAGGTAAATAAGTGACTCGGTCCAATCTGGAAATAACCGAACCTCTGCCCAGCCCGAACTCTGGAGGAACTGGTTCGCATAGAAATCCAGCCAGCGTGGCCTAATCTGAGGTGCGGGAGTGCCGAAGCCAAATTCGGCCTAATCCGGATCAAAGGAAAATCGGCCCATCCGAGTAGAGCCAAATTCGGCCTGCTGGGATCTCTGCCTGCCCGAGGCATGCATCGCTGCAGGGCCAAAAGTGGCCTACCCGGGGTACAGATGCTGGCCCAAAACGGGTTATAGAGGCTGGCCCAATCCGGGTTACAGCAGCCGGCCCAATCCGGGTCACAGAACCTGGCCCAAACCGGTCACAGAGAAGATTCGGCCTGCTTGCTTGGTAACGATGCAGAGGTGCGATCGATATCAACCGGAGATGAGCGCTGGGTGCTGTTCCAGCGGGGACCCAGCCCATCCGAGGTGACGATGCATCTGTCCAGCTGAGGCATCGACGCAGTGATCCGGCTGAGGCAACGATGCATTGATCCGGATGAATCAACTCGGCCCATTCTGGCCCAATCCGGATAAACTGATTCGGTCCAGCTGCTTCTTTTATCTGTCGCTTATTTTATGCTTTTACCTCTTTTGCTAACGCAACAAAGCCACCAACTCTGGGGTACCCGGGGTTACATCCCCGACACATCATGTGTGCCGTCGATTGTGACGAGAAACTTGCCGCCAGAGTCTGCCATGCTTCCTTGGACGTGGTGACCATCATAACCATGCCCATCACGTTCTCAGAGAGAGAGCAATTAATGGCGGTAAGGATTGCTTGATCCTGCTGGTGCCAATCCGAGCACTGCGGTTGACAAGGAGTGGAGGAGCGCCGCCTTCAGACGTTGATGCAGGATTGGGAACCATGGCGGGAGGACATGGAAGAGTGCCATCGACGAAGCCGTACAGGAGATTGCTCCTAAGGATTGGGAGAATCTGAGCTCGCCAGTAGAGGTAGTTGCTAGGAGTCAACGTGATTTTGATTTTGTTGGTGAGATCGATCGGTGATGGAGGAATCACCGACGCTGCTGCAGCCACCACGCCGGCCATCTGGGGCCGATGGTGGCAGAAGGCTGGGCCGAGGAGAGCGACCCGGAGGATAGGGCTGCTGAGCTAGCACCCGAGGTAGCGCTGGAGAGCAAGGAAGAGGTAGTCATGATCGGCGACGCGAGTTGAACGGCGACGCGAGTTGAAAGGCGGCGCGAGTTGAGCGGAAGCGGAAGCAATCTAGGGTTATGGAGCCGTCGGCTCTGATACCATATTGAACAGATGCACTAGCCAATTATCCCAAAACTCCGAACTGATGGGAAGGGGTAGGATTTATATTTTAACACTCCCGCTCACGTCTAGGCTGGACAATCTGCAAGACCTTAGACGTGGGGTAGATAGGAGGCCGCAACTATTTTTATATTAAATAGCGCTTTAGCCGGGGTTTGAACTTGAGACCACCTGGCTCTGATACCATGAAAGCGGAAGTATTGGGTAGGGAATCGCACAGCCCCAGTATTGGGCTGTCGTTGTATATATATATATATATATATATATATATATATATATATAATATATATATATGGAGGGTACATACAGGTTACAGAGTTGTATTCGGTATAACAGTCCTATACCGATACATACAAAGATACTACAATATACAGTTTATCAGTCAGACCTGTGTACATTCATGATTAACCTTTCTACATTCATGATTAACGTATATGATTCAAAAACGGTATGAGTTATATAAATTCTTAATGACGTGCCCTTATCTTTTGTGACGGTTAATTACTTAAAATGCGACCGCACATATAAAATATTTAAAGTGTGCTCACGTGTATCGTTTTTGCAGGTTAGTAGTACCAGAAGCATGTATTTACTGTGTCTTATTTCGGCATGTGTATCCGTAATAATACATGTGACATAATAATGGTATCATCGTTGGTGGGTACATTGTTCAAAACATCGGTCGGTAAGCCGATTTATCAGCTGGTTTATCGCTTGTCGAGGTTGACCGATAAGATAAAAGCATAGGGACCGAGTTTATCGTTTGGGTCAGTCTAACAACGTACATCATTATCCTTACGTTTTTAGTTGGTTGCATACCTTCTAACCCCCCACAGACCCAACCCCAAACTTAACAACAATTTGTGTACTAGCTGATTTGAATAATAGTTATTTTAGTGAAAGTCCATGTTTGTGTTAAGTGTGCGTGTCATATTGTACTCGACGTTTTGTAGGAAAAAACTAAAATTAATATTACATAACCATAACAAAGGTCGGAATCATCATTGACATGTTAATTCTGGTTGGAAACTAACCAAAAATAGTTATTTCGAGAATCCCCATGAAAGATGACCCGAGGATTGGATTAGTCATTGGTTCTCAATGTTGGGCGGGGGAGGAGTGTTTGTTTTAAAACCAAAATAAATTCTAGCGAACCGCTCTAAGTTGTGTCAATTTTCTCATATGTTCAAGCCCGACTTAAATAACTCCTCCGTCCACAAAAGGATATCGCAAAAATGGATGACATATTTTAGTGCTAGATAAATCCATTTTAGTGACATCCTTTTTCGAACGGATAGAGTAGAAAACAAGCATGTCATCCTCTCGCAAAAGAAAGAAAGAAAAAACCAACAAATATCCAGGAATTGTTCCTACCTATGAGCTAGTTGTCAGTTAATTAGGCTTGCATATATATAGTTATGTGCCCATTTTCTTCTTTCTACTCTATTTGACATAGCATAGCTAACTGTCCTTGGGCTTGAACACCTACGACTATGTGCTATTTTCGCGTTGGATACTTGATGTGCACAGTACAGTACACAGGACGAGTCGCATATCAAGCAGCGCTATACGTAGGTCGCTACTACTGTTTACTGCTTTTGGCGCTAGCCAGCTAGGCATCAGTACTCGTTGAGGACGGAACACATCGAGCGAGCTGGTCTGATGTTTCACGTGTCCTTTCGGAATGAATAAGGTGGCTCCACGGCAATTATCTCGAAATGGACCGGAATAGACCGCCCGGCATCATGTCACCACTGGCTACTCTGTCTGCGTGTGCCCACATGCATGGCAAACACAAATATCAGAGGGTGCACCCTGCAAATCCATCACTGAACCCTGAAGCCAATTATTTCTCAAATCTTACCGAGAGTTATAGATTTTCTAGGTTTTCAGAACAAGCCTCCATGGATTTGTAGCCAGAAGAAAACACTCTGGAAAATTCGCCATTCTCACCGTCTCCACAAAATATATCATATACTCCATCCGTTTCTAAATATAAAATGTTTTGATCTAGATATGTTTATGAATCTACACACTAAAACACGTCCAAATATGTGTGGGCCAGAAAAGTCTAAAACATCTCATGTTTAGCAACAGAGGGTAGAAAACAACGTGTCGGCGAAACGGAACAAGCGCGGAGGAGACCCCACACTACAAACAGCAACGCCCCAACATATGCAATCTGGTGCATTTGGCATTGTGGCACGGGACGAGTGATGTCTGTTGTATTTGGTGCTCTTAGATATGTCTATCCAACACTGTCACTACACAGCCTTGCAAAACTTGTACGTGACTTCAACGGTTGTGGACTCAGACATACGAAGATAGTCGTCCAATAAATAGTCGCGAACTCCATATGTAAGACACCGTATTACAGCCGTGCATTTCAGAAGGGATGAGAATACAAGAAGGTCGGTGCAATCTTTTTTCAGCTCGAAGAGTCATCATATTCCGAACACCATGCACGATTCTACTGAACAACCTCTTCATCCAAAAGCGTCGTGAAATTCATCAGTTTTGTTCGCCGGCTCCTCAAAAGTAGTCATTGAACAAAAGCATGTGACCAGTTGTTTTATAACGGTCCATGTTGGTCAGCCGGCCTTTCTTTGATTCTCCACTTTTCTTCACGGCGTCAATCTCGGCTTGCGCATCTAGAAGAGCAACACATGAACATCTCATTCTCTTTGTCGTTCTCTGCAAGGCCAGCACTCTCCCCCTTCATTTGGAAAAAACATGAACTCTTGGTCGCTATCCATAGCCTTTGGACAAGATAAAGAAACGAAACTAGGCAACAAATCGACAATCAGCTAAATGTATTGAACGGCAGAACACCTCACGTGCGGGGAAACAGGGAGGAAGAGGCGAAACTGGCTGAATTAGCTACGCTGACGCAAAACGAGGGCAGAGACCGGCGGCAAGCAGGACTGCGTGGCCGCTGCGACTAAACCTTGCGGTGCGAATCGAGTTGGCGATGATAGGGGTGATGGTGCGAATCATCGGCGAGAGAAAACAACATATCACAGTGCCCCGTTATATATCCGGGCAATGTTCGGCACCCCAAAGTGGTCTCCCCATTTTGGAGAGCCTTTTGGACAAAAATCAGTTCAGCCCAAACACTTGTTGGTTCCACTATGGCCGATTTTTGTGTGACCAGGCCCCCAATGGGCCAATGGAGGGCTGACTCTCGAAATACTCTCACTGTTCTACAGAGATAATTGCAAAAATAACCACAATTGGGCAATATTCGTAGAGAACCATCGGGATACGAATTTTTGGCAGAAAACTACTGAGATTGAGGCACAGTGTGGCATGTAGCACTGATTCACTGGGTTAGGCGCGTTAAGGGTAATTATGACAAGTCGAGGCCACCACAATTGCGGCAATCTTTGCAGAAAACCACCACTTATGAGGCAATTTTGAAGACTTACGGTGACCCCGGCATGTCAAAAATACTCTTAGCGTGCCTAACCGAGCAATTCAGTCCTTCATGCCACGCCGTGCCTCAATCCCGGTGGTCTTTTGAAGAATGCCCAATTATGATGGTTTTCCGCAATTATCTCCACAAGATATACCACGCAGAACAATATCGGGGAAAGGAGGCTAGACCTAGACACAACACACAAGCGTGGAGACCCCCCACCAGGGCCGGCTTATATGGCAGGGCGAGAAGTGCGACGGCCCAGGGCCCAGCCAAATTTAGGGCCCATATTTAGTAAAGTGTACATAGCAATATAATAGAAAAGATGAGAGGCCCAATTTAATAGGCCCATTGATAACATTCGCACATGGGCCCTCAAAATGTTTAAGCCGGCCCTGCCCCCCACCCACTAGAAACGGCAACGCCCCAACATATGTAATTTGTGAAAACTGTTGCTAAATCCGGCAAGCAAGCACGAAGACATGGACAGACAGATCGAGGCGGCACAGTGCCGGAGCACCGAACAGTACCTGTTGGGTGCAGAGCAACAAGCAGCATCCAGCTCCAGAACCCACCAGTCCACCACCACCACCTCTATCTACTTGTACAGCTCTACCGCTGCTACAGCTGCTGACCAATCCCCGAGTCCTCTCCGAACACGAAACGTGGTAAGCAATTCAGCGGCGGCCGCTCCCGTGCAAGCTGCAAGCAGTCTCTGACTGTTCATCCATCGAAGAGGAGAGAAAGGAAGGAAGAAAAGCGAGCAAAAAAAGAGACGGTCAAACCGGCAAGTGGGGCCCCCAGCACTGCAGTTGGAACAGCAGCACGGGCGAGCCACCCGACGGTGACAGCTGTGCTTGAACCCCAGGCCATGGCCCCCCCATTGGCTTCCTTGCTTCAATGCCTATGTTGCAGTTCGCGGCGCCCGAGGTAGGCTGGCTGCCTACACAGGAAAGCCAACGGAGGGGAGGCCCAAAAGAGGGTGGGGATCGCGCTCGCTCGCTCGCAGTTGCTGCGCTGCGCCGCGGCCTCGGGAGCTGAGCTGGGAAGCAAGCGAGCTATGGCTATGGAGGTAGCCGGTCAGTAGGCACTGCAGCACACGGCGCGGCGCCATTGGGGGCAATGGACGAGAAACCACTGCGAGACTGCGGCACTGTGCAGCTCTAGTGTACTGTCTACTGTGATGACGGCCACCACACACACAGAGGCCGGCCTAGCTTGCTACAGGGCTACTACAGCGCTGGAATACCACTACTGCTGGCCGGCGCATGCAGTGGCGGTACGTCTACTGTAGGCTTTGCCACTAGGGCTTTCGACTTCACTGTGCGTGATTGAATCGAGTATAGAAATGGCGCTGCGGTTACGGCCCGTCAATCAGAGGTTGCTCCCAGAATGGAATGGAGGACGCCAACGAACAATCACTGACACTCTAGTCGTAGCTGCTCGCTCCTTGACCGAGAGCTAGCCATCTCGTCCGAGCTTTTCAACCGGGCCCGCATGTCAATCGATGCTTGCCAGTATCACAACGGTTAAACTCAATGGGGGGAAAACACGCTATCTATGCTGGAACTGGCGATACATGCATTTGAATCTGAAGTTGTTCTTTTTCTCAGCTGATCGGGGAAAGCTTTGAAATGATACATACACATAATCTAATAGTAGAGGGAACCATCAACCATGATGCGATTGGGATCGATCATGGCGAGGCAGAGACACCAAACAAACTTGGGATTTGTCTCTCTGGTTAATTAATTCACAACGGTCGTTACCGCCGACAAGGCGCGCACACGCACGCTAAGGCCTGCCGTCCCTGGCTGATCAAGGGCGAGCCGTCAAGCGGACGGGGGATAGTAGTAGAACCGTTGATCCGGGTACGACGGCGGCGCGCCGGTGTTTGCGCCGGCGGCGGTAGAGATCCTGATGATGCTGCAGCATGGAGCAACGGCGAGTGGGAGGAGGAGCCCGGCACTTGCCACCCCCAGCTCGGGTACGACTGGGGAACCAACTCAGGGGCCTTCGCTCCGTCGGCCGCTCCTGCAGTTGCAGTTAAACGGCACAAACATGAGATTTTGTTATTAGATCCAGCAAAAACATACTACAATACAGGAAAAAAATATTCGATTGTATGTTGATGAGAAATAGCCGATGGGAGAATCTAGAATGCATATTGTTGTGTTTTGTGTCAAATATTGTGTACGTGTTGGGTTAGGTTTGGATTTGGAGTTGTATTAGGTGTGGTAGGTACGAGTAGTGTTCGAGTCGAACTCTTGTAACCTGGGCCTCCCATATAATGAGGGGAGCACCACACGTGTAACCCATGACGACTTGATAGCAACAGGCACGCAGGGGGAGCCGGCGGCTTGTGCCGGCGCCTAGGGCGGCCAGGGTTGCGGTATCAATGGGGAGGAGCGCCCGTAGTCATGCCCCGCAGATGTAGGCGAGTTCGCCGAACTGCGTTAACAAATCTCGGTGTCGTTATCGTGCTGTGATTGCTTGGTTCTCGGTAGATCGATTATGCGCCTACGACGGCAACAATTGGTATCAGAGCGAGGTTCAGAGGCCGCAGGATTGTTGATCTAGAGGAGTCGCGGCGTTCGTCCTATGAGCTGATGTATTCGTCGAGCAGCGGCGGAAGACAGCAGCGGCGATGGAGTTGAACAGCGACGGAAGCAATCGGAAAGCACAGCAAGCTGGAAAGATCGATCGTAGCAAGGATTTCTCGGCGAGATCGGTCGCACGTCGATGAGACGAGATCGGATCGATCCGATCGTCGAGTACGTCTGCAGATCGGGCGAAGCAGGGGGCCCATACGTGGTACATGGTTCGCACGTGTTGGAGCTGCACGCTGCCCAGAGGGCGAGCTGGCCCAGGCGAGGCCCAGGAGCGGAACGGCAGGGGTACGCTGGTCCAGGTGGAGCATTGGCTCTTGAGACCAGGTCCAAGGCGCGGCCGCGTGGGCGTGATGCATGGAAGCCGGAGAGTTCGTCCACGGTGCGATCGATAGAAAGCAGCAGAACGTGAGATTTGTTTAAGAAAAAAGAAAAGGCGTCAGGTATGGTATGTGCAGTACTTTCCAACGGGAGCAAGAAAAATAAAGATTGATCTAGGAGCATTGAAGAGCACGTGAGGATGAGGATGGTGCATGGCTTTGCTTGCAATTCTTTGCTACGTGCACTTTGGAAGGCACCAAGAATGTTTTTCTTTTGGTTTCTTTGCTCGGTACAAGGTTTTGTGTACGGGATGGCTGCGGTAGATACAAGACGCGGAGTCGCAGGTTCACAGGAAGATTGACAATGTTTGGTCAACGTTATTTGATCCGAGCGTTGTATGGGCGACGCTCGATGATGTAGCATGGGGCCAAGTTGATCAAGATGGATTGGATGCGGCGAGTGACGACGTGCTGGAGCGTGTCGTGAGGATCATGCATACACAGGGTGCCGGACAGTGCGCGGAAGGTGGACTGGGCACAGGGTGGAGCATGGGTGCAGTCGGATACGTTCGGCTGGGTCGGACTGGACAGTCTGACAGATCGACGGGATGTCGGTCGGACAGAAGACGGTGAAGATCGGCGACAACGACGTAGGAGCGTGAGGGCTGATGGTGTCCGTACTCTGTGGCGTGGAAACACGTGGCGCATGGTTATGCGTGCTTCGACATGCGAGGGCGCGGAGTTGATTCAAGACGGTGTACACGTGAGAACTTGAAGTCGACAGGGCGCGGGGTGGACTGATCCTCTACCATGGAGTCATGTTGAAGGTGGAGCTGGAGTCTCTGGCGGAGATTTCACTCGGCTGATGGAGGGGCTACGGCGTAAGTGCACGGAGAGTCGAAGCCTAGTCAGCGGGAATGCGAGAGGTACGTGGTCCGGACTGGAGCTCAGGGTCTGGAGAGATGCGTGGAACTCGGCATCGGTCGGGATTGACTGATGGTTGTCTGCAGTGGGGCCTGAGGTGGTGTGGGTTAGCGACCCGGTAGATCTTGGCCAAGATTGCAGATGCTCGACGCGGTAGTAGCGGCGAGGCGTGCGGTAAGCACGGGACACGGCGACAGACCAGGGCACAGGTGGTCAGACATGTGGTCAGATAGGTGTGCAGGGGTGCTGAAGCAGTGTTGGCGAGTATCGGATTCAAGTTGGTGACTGGGTCTATGGACATTGATGCATCAGGTGATAGACAAGAGTCTGCCATAGGGAATCTGAGAAAGTGTTGGAGAGTCTGAAATGTCGGAAGCGTGGAGAGTACATGGCCGTATATTCTGTGATGTTCAGTGCACATGGCAAAGTGCGGATGACTAGATACAGAAGGAGGCGGAGTGCTATAGCTGTGGGACATGTAGAAGACTATCCAGAATGAGACGACTGTGAATTTGACTCAAGGTGACTAAAAGGCGACGGTGAAGTTTCTTCAAGTTGAAAGCATTTTTTACGCAGACCATTGGTCGGTGTGTGATGGTGTTGAACGGGAAGAAGGGACTACAGTTGCAGGTGGAGTCACGTGGAGTCTGGGAGTAGCAGTGGAGCTCATGGGGACAACTCAAGTCCGGAGTACATGGAGGTTTGACGCATTGACGAATTCAAGGTGGTGGACAATATTCGCCAAGGTGGAGTTTGTTGTGTTTTGTGTCAAATATTGTGTACGTGTTGGGTTAGGTTTGGATTTGGAGTTGTATTAGGTGTGGTAGGTACGAGTAGTGTTCGAGTCGAACTCTTGTAACCTGGGCCTCCCATATAATGAGGGGAGCACCACACGTGTAACCCATGACGACTTGATAGCAACAGGCACGCAGGGGGAGCCGGCGGCTTGTGCCGGCGCCTAGGGCGGCCAGGGTTGCGGTATCAATGGGGAGGAGCGCCCGTAGTCATGCCCCGCAGATGTAGGCGAGTTCGCCGAACTGCGTTAACAAATCTCGGTGTCGTTATCGTGCTGTGATTGCTTGGTTCTCGGTAGATCGATTATGCGCCTACGACGGCAACACATATATTTGTGCAGCAGAGCAGCATCATGAAAGAGTACCATGGCAAGTGTCAAGTCATAACAGTGCAAGCTTTCATGTGAATGCACAGTATGTATCTTAAAGACAGACTAAAGCTGCACCATGTGATCAGTGTACTAATAAGCTGCATCTAAAGTTGTGTCGTGGAACTGTAAAAACTGGACGAGATGCAGGCTCACGGATGAACCTGATTGAACCATCAATCAGCTCAGCTCACAGGGGAAACAGTAGTACCCACATCTAGTAAGCAAGGTACTCATGCTCTGTCCTTGAGATGCCAATCAAAAGTTGACGTTTAAAGAAAGGAAACATTCATGTTCAGTAGAAAGAGACATGAGAAGCTAGAAGCTCGAATGGTAGTATATTTTTTTAGGAAAACAGGCATGTTTAGTTCTAGCTTAAAACAAGAAAACTAGCTTAACTGTTCTACCTGTCCAAATATAGCTTGTCGAAAGCTGGATCCTTAACACGGGACATGTTCAGTAACACTTTCATTGGGAACATTATTCAGAGCTAACAGTCTTCTTGGGAGCATTATTCAGTAACAGTTTCATTTGAAAGCATTGTTCAGTAACAGTTCCAATTAGCTGGTGGAGTAACAGAGGAGTCGTACCTGTTGGTTGGGGAAGAAGCCAGGACAAGCAGATGGGTACAAACGTTGGTGCTGCTGAGGTGGTACTGCCGTGCTATGTTGATGCACAGGCCACTGGGAAGATGAGCTCATTGGCTACAGCAATATCAAAAGGCAGTGCAAATATCGTAAGTTTAATAGTATATTCCTTGGCCATACGACTCGGATCATTAATATCTCAACCGACACACTGGAGCAATATGAAATTATCAGACAAAAGTTAAATGAAATAAAGGATTTGATGCTGCACTTTACCTGGGAACCATTGCGCTTGACGATTCAGGGAAGGTTAACTGGAGGCCAGCCATGATGTTGTTGTCCCTTTTGGAATCGGGCGCGCTAGGTTGCGACATCCGCAGATCCAGGTCAAGAACATCAGCCTCCTCGACGATTGCTAAGGAAAACAGAGATCGCCATGAGACAAAGTTGGGTATGATAATAAGGGAAATTCGAGGGGCGAGAGAGACTGATGGAGGCAGTACCCTCATTTTCAGCATCGGGTAGAGCATCCCCGTTATAGGAGCTACTCTCGAAGTTGGTCACAGCTTCCCTCCCATTGAAGCGAAGGGCCGCCCTGTCGTATGCTCTACACAGCAGAAAACCCCGAGTGAGAGAGCGAAATTAAGGATGTCTGATTAGTTCAGATTAGTTGTAAAGTAGTACCTTGCAGCTTCAACTTCGCTGTCAAACAGCCCAAGGTATATGTACCTGCGTGTAGTAATTTAAAAATATCAGCTACGAGATCAATTCTAAACAGAGACACTGATGCCTACTCTTGACAGTGGTGGCAATGAGCTATAGCGTGCAGATTGCATGATTTTCGCCAACTCGTATATGTGGAACCTAACAATTGCTCCAAATAGGCAATTGAGCGCAGACTCGCAGTCTAGGGGAAGTGGACGTTTCACCTGCACCAAACAGGACACGCTAACAACTACAGTAGCAGCATATGGATTAGCTTCACTGTTCGGCTTAAATTTCAGCTAAGTTTGATTTCCTACGACAAGCAAATTAATCCAATGTCGCTAGCATGAACAGCTACGCTGTCACCTCCATCAATTGACAAATTACTCCGGGAAGTTCATTTGGGTGGGTTTGCGTGAGCTTACTTCTTGCCGAGCAGCTGGCCCATCCGCGCCTCCCAGCGGCCGCACTTGTGGAGCGTGACGCCGCGGTACTTTGAGCTGCCCCTCGCGAACCCCGTGCTCTGGCGGCGGAGGATGTGCACGAACTCCTCCTTGGTCCAGTTCCTCATCTGGTAGTAAAAAACAACAACCACCAACATCAGACAGACCGATATAAGTATGCATCTATCCGTTGGATTTGACCAGCAATTTGAGCTACCTACCTGCTTCAGATCCTCCTCATAGTCGCTCAGGTTGAAGTTGATGTCGGCGTCGAGTCCCCGGAACTTGATCGCCGCTCGATCGTAGGCCCTGCACCACGACCCATATCAGTACAGTTTCAATGATCCAAATCGACAGCAGTATGAGTTCAGAAGAAGCTTGATTAGCTAACCTCGCGGCCGCGTGCGCGGTGTCGAAACCACCTGAAGAAATTGGACAACTCAGTTAGCAGAGAGTCCCAGTGGTTATGAACAGACGGAAATAATTTAGAGCTCGAGCTGGGGTTTGAGCTCACCTAGGTACACCTGCTTCCCGCAGTCCCTGCCGGAATCAAACGGAAACGGAGAGGGATCAATGGTTTTGTGCAAGCTAATTAATCGTGGAGTAGTAACAGGCCAACAGCTAGCTAGGCGAGATGCATGGGAGGCTAACCAGATGTGCGACTCCCAGCGGCCGGTCCTCCTGTAGAAGGTGACGCCCCTGTACTGCGAGCTGCGCGACCTCGGCCCGCGCCGCGTCTTCTTCGGGACAGCCACCCGCTGCCCCACGCCGAGCTCCTCGGCGCGGCGCGGCTGCCACGCCGGCGCCTGTACCGGCGCCGGCTCTGGGTGCATCCAGGCCGCGGCGTGCCCGGGCGGCGGGAAGAGCTGCCTCGTCACGAACCCGGACGCTGCCGGCGGCACCACCAGGTCGCCAGAGCAGTCCTCGTCGTCGGGGCTCCCGAGCAGGCCGAACCGGAAGCCGCCGGCACCGGCGTCACCGGAGTTGAGCACGGACGAGCTCGACGTGCCGGAGTCCGCCGGCGACTCCACATTGAGATCCAGCACCATCTCCGATCCGGGTCCCCGCAGGAACCAAGCCGTACGCCCGCCTCCGCCTCGCCACCACCACCACTTCCGAACAGCTCGAATGATAATTAAGTAGAGGCTCGTCTGGAAGCGTGTCTATGGCGTGGGAGCGTGGTGGCCGCGGGTGGAAGCGAGGGCGAGGTGGGGGGAGTAGAAGTAGTGGTGGTGGCCATGGGGCGGGATGAGGAGGAGGACGAGGAGAGGAGGGGGGCCAGTTGGAGAAAAGGAAAGAGAGATGGGACGTCAAGGAGGCCAAGGGCATCACAGGTAAAAACTATTTTTGTGCGCTAATCGCTACGGCCACACACAATACGAGTGCGGACACCCACGTGGCGCGCGCCGGAGGTGGAAGAAGCTTTGGTTAGCCGTGGGTTTTTTTTTAGCTTCTAAATAAATAAACTTAAGAATAATTCTTGCTGGAATTCAAATGGCCTGTTCCGGGGTGTTCAATTCAAAGATTTGGTGCAGAGATTTTGGTTTGGCGCAAGTAGCGTGTTTTTATATGTTCAGCATTTGAAAAGGCACGGTGCTCGTTGTTTTATAGTATTGGTTTGTCTTGTGTCGTAACTTGTGGAGTAAGATATATAGGATTATCAATTTGTTGAGTAATTTAATCATCTGAAAAGAGGATTGCACGTGCAGTATGAATGTATATAGATCCACCTGGTACCGTTCGCAGCTACAAAGATGACACGTAGACGGCTCCGAACGTTCTTGAAGCTACATTATATAAATAATATAAGTACACTTTGTAAAGTTGATCATTGTGTAAAAGAAGTAATATTTGCAAGGCTGATTTAACTATGGGTCTAGTGGTCTGCTCTTCACACACAATAATATAATTATGTTAGTGTTTGCAAGAAAGCCTCCTAGTACAACTGAGTTTTTAGCGTGTTTTCTCCTTAAAACTAAGTGACTCTTCTAAAATGCTTGTTAGAACGATACTGAGTTACAGGTTTGAAATGACATCAAGATTGGAATTTACAAGGCTGGCCTGTGAAAGGAGGTGGTTAGCGTTATCCTGTTCTTCCATGGAAGGAATTACAACTAGACGTGTCATTTAGTCATCTGAAAAGAGCATTGAAAACACGTATTATGAAATTTATAGACATCTATTTGGTACCGCTTGAGAATCATTTTTTTTATTAGTAGTGCATTTTACAAAGGCGATACGTCGACGGCTCCTCTTGAAGAAGCTTATATTACAATTTGTAAAGTTGATCATTGTGCAAGGAAAAGTAAAGTGCAAGGGTGACAGACCTTTCGTTCTAGCCGAGTCTACTATTCAAAGACGGTACCGTTATTGTGTCGCGTGTTTTATTAATAATAATATATCGCAAAAGCAAACAACCTTGGTAACAAGGCCGTACCCTTCCTTGAAATAAATATGGTTATATGGGAGTAGATCTGACGGACATACCGTAACATCCGTTGGCTACTCGGCCAATCATGTGCAGATGCACGGTGGCGGTGCGTGTGTGCGCCATACAGTTTCACTTCGGTTTCGCTATAATTAACGTCGGCAGTCAGACACCATCAATTCACGGTGTTATTTAACCCAAGCAAAGTAAGCTATATGGCCTACGTACTACCCGCGGGGGGAGGGAGGGCCGCATTACGAAAGTGCACCCCTAAAATTAAATCCGCCCGTGTCGTACAGCGCGGAGCACGTAGCCGCGCCGCTACGTACGTTCGATCGTACTACTACCAACTCGCACATGCTGCGCTCGATCTGGAATGTAGGCCCTTTCACGGATCAGAGCCGAGCGCGACACGTCTGTCCATCCGTCACTCTAGCACTCGTACATCCGTCCGTAGGTGTATGTATTGACATATTGTACTGGACTCGTTCGGTCCGGGCTCTTTCTCTATTGGTTGGACGCAAGCAATGATTCATTCGATGGAGATCCGGCCACCCGGTTGTATGCAGGCGCGACGGGCAGCCACAGACGTTCCTGTCCGGTGGATGGATGGAGGACGGCGACGGGCGCGGTACAGTACGTTGACCACCTCAGCTTGGAGTGTTCGCGCTGGAGCATACGGTTCGATCGCGATTGCAAAGTACAAAAACGGCCTAACGAGTAGATGATATAAGGTG
The DNA here is from genome assembly GCA_947311845.1 of Poa pratensis. Taxonomy (NCBI): domain Eukaryota; kingdom Viridiplantae; phylum Streptophyta; class Magnoliopsida; order Poales; family Poaceae; genus Poa; species Poa pratensis. Next base: position 108,723,355 of record CAMZMU010000117.1, read on the forward strand.
GATGCTCGAAGTTGCTGATTCGCCTTGGGCCGCCCTTCATTCTACAAATTTAATAGACTATATCGCACTATCCTCCACTAATCTGCAAAAAGAGAACCACAAATATGATTAGAGGAACTATTACAGCATTCAGCAGTTGTTGTGAAAATAAGTAGGTCCGTCGTTTCCGTAAATGATGCGCTTGAATACATCGAGTGCCAATGGAAAAAGGCTTTCTACTCGTACGTACTCCCTCCGTTCCAAAATAACTGTCTTAGATTTATCAAAAAGTGGATGTATCTAGACATGAAACAAGTATAGATACATTCACTTTTGGACAACTTTGAGACACTTATTTTGGTACGGAGGGAGTACCTATCAAAACTTTTCCCATCTAGGGCTTTTACCCATGACTTATTGGCCATGCTCAAAGAATACAAACTCAAAGAGGACGAACCGTACGGCGTTCAATTGAAAATAGAAAACCAATTTCAGTGGAGATGCAGCTAACAGTACTCCGGGAGACAACATCTACTCCTGCAAGTAAAACAAATTGAAAACCAACTTTAGTGGAGATGGGATAAGCAATAGTTGGCAGTAATACTCCGGAAAACAACATCTACTCCTGTAAGTAAAAAAAATCCATCTCCTATAAAACAACGCTTTCTAATACTGAACCAAAAAAAATTGAAAAACACTATCCGATTCCGAACATGAGAAATGGTAGACTGTCAGTGTAAGTAGCAATTTTAAAAAAAAAATCTGCCGTGGAAAACAGGTACAAGGTTCAGAATAAACCGGGATTGATGAGTTTAGAGTAGCAATTACCGGGATTCAAAGTTCAGGGTTCGATTTGGCTAACCTCTATGAGTTCAAGGTTTGTTTTGGACTTCTTCCAAACTCAGGAGATGAAGCGGCGGCCAATCAAGTTAAAGACCAAATAAAGAGGAAGGTGAAAGATTTCGGACTGCAAAAATTGATGCTTAATAATAAGAAGAAAAAACAATGACGTGGCAGGTAACATGGGCTAGAAAACTGATGTGACAGATTGATGAGGTGGATAGGCTGCATTTTGAGAGAAATAGTTAGTGGGGATGATCTATTTAGTTATACTAGGCAATACCCCGCGCGTTGCTGCGGTAAACATGGTCTAAACTTCTTGTTGTACTCAGCAAACTGATTCCTAAAACGCTTAGAAAAATAATAACTAATTCCTTGCTGACAACAATATTTAAGAATGATACGTGAAAGCAATGGTACAAAGCTAAGACTAATCCTCTTGCATATTATTTGAAGTCGGAGTGACAGACGAACAATCAGGTTTAGAGGAATCTACAGTCATTTACAGCGGAACCAACATGATATACAACTTGAAGCTGTTTCTCGCTCAGGGAATAAATTTTCAATCTACAACTAAAACATCACCACCTTAATTTCTAGCTATCTATGACCCCTAGTATGACTATGTGCAATTTCCACAGAACTCTCATATACATTGTGTAATTCCCATCAGAACTGTCATAAGTATTTACTTTCGTCCTTCCCACAACAGGAGTGAAACAAATGCCCTTAGTCCAGATTGAATCACAAGGACCCTCTAAAATATAATCTTTAATTATTTATTCCTTGTCACATGTGAAATCTCCCTCTTGAGACTAACATTATGGATTGCCGTAACACGGCTCTGCAGAAAACAAACAAACTGATCAGTGTATCCACGGATCAGTGGATTACCTTTACCAAAAATGGCATTATTGAGGTGGTGCCAAGCTTGCGAAAACAAAAAACAGCGGTCTACATTATGCCTAAAGACATCTGAATCCATCGACAATAGATGGGATAGCTAATTAGCTTTTCCAAAATTAATTAGGAGTACGGATGAAAACAACCTGAGCAACCTGCAGCAGACGGGGGTGCAGGCCAAGCCGCTGAGCCCGAGCCTGCGCCAACTCCAGAGCCTGCAACACTGGCATCAGCTCCACGCAACGACGAGCCCACGACTCCGGCATCCACTCCACAGGCCGCAGGTGGCGCACCCGATGGTGACACGCGCCAAGGACGGCATCGTGAAGCCGAACACGCAGCTCGCAGATTATGTCCTTGCCATGGACAGCGAGGAGATGCTGCTGGCCACAGGGGAGGAGCCGCGCAACCACGTCGAGGTAGAGAAGGAGCAGGTGTGGCGCTGTGCGATGCGCGAGGAGATGGACTCGATCGAAGAGAACAACACCTGGACGCTTGTCGATCCTGTGCCAGCCATCGCCCGATCGGCATGAAATGGGTTTTCAAGGTCAAGAAGGACTCGAGCGGCGCCGTCGTCAAGCACAAGGCGCGCCTCGTCGCCAAGGGCTACGTCCAGCAACAGGGCATTGACTTCGAGGAGGTGTTTTCTCCGGTCGCGCGGCTGGAGTCCGTGCGGCTCATGCTCGCGCTCGCCGCTCACCGTGGCTGGGCCGTGCACCACATGGACGTGAAGTCGGCGTTCTTGAACGGCGACCTCCAGGAGGAGGTGTTCGTTGTGCAGCCGCCGGGGTTCACCGTCGAGGGACAAGAGCACAAGGTGATGCGCCTGCACAAGGCACTGTACGGGCTTCGTCAGGCTCCAAGGGCGTGGAACGCCAAACTGGACACGAGCTCTGCACGCTGGGGTTCAGCCGCAGCCAGCACGAGCACGCCGTGTACACTCGCGGACAGGGACTAGCTCGCCTGCTCGTGGGAGTGTACGTCGACGACCTGATCATCACCGGCTCCGACGACGACGAGATCGCAAGGTTCAAGGCACAAATGCTGAAGGAGTTCAAGATGAGCGATCTGGGGTTGCTTAGCTTCTACCTCGGCATCGAAGTGCAGCAGAACAAGGACGGAATCGTCGTGGCACAGACCGCGTACGCTGACAAGCTTCTGGAGCAGGCTCGCTTGGTAGGCTGCAACTCGAGTCAGACGCCGATGGAGTCAAGGCTCAAGCTGAGCACGGCGGCGGCGACGGACGCCACGGCATACCGCAGCATTGTTGGTGGGCTGCGGTACCTCGTGCACACTCGCCCGGACCTCGCGTATGCCGTGGGGTACGTGAGCAGGTTCATGGAGAAGCCCACTGTCGAACACTTGGCGGCAGTGAAGCACATTCTGCGCTACGTTGCAGGTACTCGCACGCTCGGCTGCTTCCTCGCCCGCGGAGACATGGCGGGAGAGCAGCTGATCGGGTACAGCGACAGTGACATGGCCGGGGACGTCGACGACGGCAAGAGCACCACGGGGGTGCTGTTCTTCCTCGGCACAAGCCCAGTAGCTGGCAATCCGCGAAGCAGAAGGTGGTGGCGCTCTCTTCATGCGAGGCTGAGTACATAGCGGCCACCACCGCAGCATGTCAGGGCATTTGGCTCTCACGGCTGCTGGCTGACCTCACCGGAGAAGAAGAAGCTCCGGCAACACTGAAGGTGGACAACAAGTCCGCAATCTCACTCTGCAATAACCCGGTGTACCACGATCGAAGCAAGCACATCGAGGTGCGCTACCACTACATCAGGCAGTGCGTCCACGAGGAGAAGATCATCGTTGAGTTCGCCGGGACAACTGAGCAGCTCGCAGACATCCTCACCAAATCTCTTGGCCGTGTTCGATTTCTGGAGCTGCGTAACAAGATCGGCATCGTCAAAATAAAGTAAGCAGCAAAAAAGAGACCCATGCTAAGATCCTGCTGGTACTCTGGAGATCGTGGCACCGCAGGAACGACGTCGTCCACCAAAAAGGTACTACCACCATTGGGGACTCGGTCAGCTTCCTCCTGGCGATGCAGATCAACCCTTACCTGCCTCCTGCCCCGACTGAAGACCGCAAGCTCAAAGCTGTAGCTGTGACGCTGCCGGCCACGACATCAACATCTGTGCAACCTGCTCCTGACCACATTTGGACTCCTCCCCCACGCGGCTGGACCAAGGTAAACACAGATGGGTCCTTTCAATCTTGGAGCATGTCGGGCGGTGCTGGTGCTGTCATCAGAGACGAACATGGCGTGGTCCTCCTTGCAGCCCACTCCTTCCTCAACAACTGCAGCCACGCCGAGGAAGCGGAAGCAAGAGCTCTAATCCTGGGACTCAAGCTTGCTCATAGCGAGGGCCACGCCAAAATTATCCTGGAGACGGACTGTGCACTGGCGGCTGCAGCTCTTCGTTCCCAGGACACAAGCAGGTCTCCTCTGTGCTTTACCTACGATGAGGCCACATCACTGATCAACAAATTCCAGGATTGCTCCATCCTCTGCATCAGCAGGAATTGCAACCATGTCGCCGATGGCCTAGCCAAGATGGCGTACCCTGACGGGGACCGCATCTTGCACAGCGATCTCCCCAACTCCATCAGAGAGCTTGCTCTGAATGATTTGCATCCCGACACCATCCTGTAATCAAGCTCTTTGTAATCTCAAAAAAAAAAAAGTAAGCAGCAGGGCTTAGGGGGTGATTGTTGATAAACCCAGCTGCTGTTCCCGTTTCTGAATTTCAGTGTTAGGTGTTAGGTGTCGTTTCTGTCAGTTTCATCAGGCTTAGACTTAGTCGTTTTCTGACAGCCAGAGAGAGAGCTCGGTCCTCTCACCTTTTCCCCCAGCTACAGTGAAAAGGCGAATTCTTGGGCGATCTTGCGCGCACCAGCTTCGCGCCGGCGATTCGCCGGATTCCTCGCCCTCCGGCAGCCGCCTCGGCGGCGGGAGGACGGGGAATCCACGGATCCCGGTGCATATGTAGATTAGGTGTGTGTGGGAGGGTGCTGGCCGGCGGCGCTGTGGTGGAAGCGGTGGCGTCGGAGCGGCTTTTGGCGGCGGCGGTCTTCCCCTCTGCTGGTGTGGTTCCGGTGGAGCCTCGCCGTGGATCTGCTGCCCTGGCCTTGTTCGTGGCTCGTCGGAGCGCGCGAGAGGTCATCCCCTTCGCCGGAGTCCGTGTGCTGGCGGATCTGGCGTCTGACGACATGAAGGTTGCGGTGCTGAAGACCAAGGTGGCGACGTCGACTATCGTGCAGGGTGGAGGAGCTTCGGCTCCGAGGAGCGTTCGACTTCCTGCTCGCGATGGGGAGTCTCCCAGACCAAGGCCATGGAGATGCAGCGGCGGGTTTCGCCGGCGCGGCGTTCTGCTCGGTGAAGACGAAGCCAGAGTCCAGAGGGACCTCTTTGTAATTTTTTTAGTTTCTGGGCTTTTCTGTAAGTTCCTTGGTTGATGTACTGTACCCTTCCTCGCAAAAAAAAAAAAAGACTTAGTCGTTTTCTGTTAGTAGTTGCTCCGGTTCTGTCGCAAGGATTGGAGCAAGTGGTGCGTGATCTCGTTCTGTTCGTGGGATGGCACGAACGCCAGGAACGTGGGCATGTTTTCCCTTTGTAATCGAACTATAAGAAGAGGAAGAGAAAACCAGAAAAGCTGCGGAACTTTGAGCAGCACAAAAATCTCTTTGTCTCTGTTCATCTTCATCTCACGAGCGACAGCGGCCTCTTGCGTCCAGCGCATGGAGTTTCCCCTCGAAGAAGATGATGTCGTGGAGATCGAACCTCGCAGTCACCGTCCGCCACGAGCCCCGTCGCCCTACACGGCAGACTACGATCTTGCTTCTCAGAGTATAGTCGTTGTTGCTCTTGTCAACAATGGCAGCCACCATGCAGCTCTTCGAGTCCGGTGCCGAGGACAGGGCGAACTTAACCATTGGCCGTTTCGTCCGCCGCGGCAGCTGGATCCGCTCCATGGTAAAAGCGTTCAGTAGGAAGGGGCGGCCCGACGACGTGGATGGCAGTAGGGCGAGCCAGTGGCCGAACGAGCCCAGGCAGAGGGCAGCGGCGGCATCCTCGGGCAGCGGGACGCGATGGATGGAGCCATGGAGGCGTCGTGGAGGCTGACGCAGTGCCCGGGGGAGATGAGCCATGGCATGGGAGGACGTGGATGGGCAAACTCGGCGGCGCGCCATGCCTTGCACACGCCGCGGAATCGGACGCGGTCGCCAAAGGCCGGAGTGAGTCGGTCGAGGATGGCGCTGAGCAGGTCGTGCGGGAGTTCGGGCCATGGACAGCCTCACAGCCGTGTCGCCGCGCTCGTTTCTTGGCCGGTGGCATGATATGAGTATGCGCCGCCTTTCTCTCGCGAGGTCTGATCGAAAGAGATATTGTCAAGCAACCCAACTCAATTCCATGCTATAAATAGGAGTAGTAATCTTGCTCGTATTGAACCTGAACTCAAACTCATGATCTGATAGTACTGAACCTGAACTCGATCGAAAGAGACTATGAGGTTTTTTGCACTTGGGAATTGGGATATTCCCTCTCAACCCCGTGCGCCTAACTCAAACCTGAAATCAGGAAGGTTCTCTCAAACATTGTTGTTTTCCAAAAGATGATAGGGTTGTGGTTCTGTGAAAAAGGTGTCCGACATTTTTTTTAGATGAAGTATCCCAAGTGCTAAAAAAACTCAGTTGAGAAATAGCGATTTCCACTAAGTATTGCAATGCAACATGGCGTGGTTGAGTTGGGCCTTTCATTGAAAACAAAGCTCGTCCAGGTTTTTTCACTAATAAGGGCGTACAATAATCTCATCAAAAGGAAAAAAAGAACTTCAGACGGCCCGGGAGAGAAACGGGGCTCTTTCTCATCAATAGGAAAAAAAACTTCAGACGCTCTTGTTAACCGTCCTCTGGTACCTGTCGCTCGTCCTCTCCACAGTCCCAACACACCACGGCACACCAGGGGAGCTCGAGGCGCGGACGCGGCGGCGCCGACCAGGTACCTCTCCTATGTCTCTTCGGTGCTAAATTATACTGCACTCCACTACCTGGGGTTGATGGATTGTACATCCTGGTCAAAGCCGCTCTTAGTTCTTTGTCTGAATTTTTTCCTCCACGAACTGTCCGGGCGCCACTCCCGAGCTAGCGTAATCGATTCGTAGTTTCGCCCCCCGCCCCCCAGTGATCCCCTGTTTGGGGACTGTTACGCAGCGTTTAATTTTGATCTTGGTAGGTTCATAGCGGCTCGATCAGTTGGGGATAATGGCTGGCGACCCAACCCTAATCGTGATGAACAGCGTGTCCTGTGCTCTTTACTGGCTGCGTAGGTTCGTGAATCGCCAGTAATTTACTGTAGCGCATACGGTGGTATGTGTCCATGGTTCTGGTAGAAAAAAATAGTAGTCTTGTAATATTTCAAGCGTGTCTCAAGATTGTGTTGAATCAGTTGCAGTTTAAAGTTGGTTATGCAATCCCGTGGGGCTCCTCTTCCCCCATATGCATTGTATTCTACTAGTATAATTTAACAGAAATCTTGCTATGTAATTGACAGCTGAATCGCTTTGGTATTTTGCTTAGCAGTTCGCCATAACCCTGCTGAACAATGTGGTATGTGTTATTACCTTGTAGTTTGATGAGTTGCTCGTCGCTTCTTGTAGGCTTACCATGGTCCTACCAAAATAATCATAGGTGCCGTGTGTTGAATATTTCAGGTTTTACTTTTGCTAGATGATTGTTTAAATTGAAACTTGCAGCTTTCCTGTAGGTGTTCTTCCAAATGTATTGTTTCGATATTTCTATCAGATCCTTCTGTTAAGTCAACATAAGAAAGTTTCATGACATAAACACACATTGTCCCTTTTCTTTTCTCTGCAGGGAAACACCATGGAAGACGACTACACCCTGGAGGACGACTACTCAGCGCCAGCGCCACAGCTTCCTGTGGACATCATGTACAAGATCCCAGCGCACATCTCTGATCCAGCCTCCCTTGCTCGCCTTGCTTCGTCCTGCAAGCTCTGGCGCGATCTCGTCAAGGACTCAGCGTTCTTGGATTCCATTAGGAGGCGGCACCGCGACCACGGTTTCACCCCATCCCTTCTTCTAGGCTTCTTCTACCAGGACAAGAAAAGGTCTTCTTCGGACCTCTGGAAGTATCACATTGACAAAACCTGCTGTTTGGCACCAAGTTTCATGCGCATGTCTGAATTGTCACAATACGTTGGGAGCAAAGCCGCTCGCAGTGCGATGAAGCCGCTATCCCTTGAAACCTTCATTCAAGGTCTTGGTGCAAGCCTCAACTTCTATGAGCCCATTACATCCCAGGACGGCTTCCTGGCCCTCCGCCGCCAATCAAAATACACCGATGGTCAGACCAAGGACTGTTTCTGCGTCTGCAATCCTCTCACTGGTGAAACCTTTGAGATTCCTGGCCTCAGATTTGATGTACCTCCTAACCATTATGCCTTGCTTGTCACCAATGATGTCGACCTTTCTGGACGCACGTCTCAGTCCTTCCAGCTGATCGGCATTTGGGTCCTAAAGGGGAAGCATTTCCACTCTCTGTGCTACAGCTCGAAGACTGGAACATGGACACGGTCTGTAGTAGTCCCCGAGCTAATGCCTAGCCTTTACTTGGTCTCGACCTCAGCCTCTACTTCTGATGGTGTCATCCGTTGGCTCTGTGGTAGCTGGAGACAAATGGCGCTCACGCACGTCGCCACGCTGCACATTGGCAACATGGAGCTGTCATACCTGGAGCTCCCACCCGAAGTGAAGCGCAACAAGGCGCCATTGTTGGCGAGTTCAGCTGACGGGGGGCTTCTGTTGCTCTTCATGCAAGGCCTTCAGATGTCACTTTGTAAGCACAGCAGTGCGCCTGGCAGCGGCTGGGTGCTTTCTGAAAGGATCGACCTGAGAAGTTCGTTGCCTCCGCGGGTGGTCAGGACAAAGGTCAGATTGGAGATGTTCCGAGGGAAGAGTGGCACAGTGGTGCTCTGGGTGGACGGGGAAGGCCTCTTTCTGTTCAGTCTCAGCGATAGGTCCTTGAGGAAGATTGACAGCGAGTATGTGACCAAGAAGTACTTCCTCTGCCCGTATGAGATTGATTGGCTATCCTGCCTCGCGATCACGAACCTCGTCAACGATGGCTCGTTGTCGCTGGACGCACAGAGAGAAAAGGCACAAGGCAGATGGAGGACATTAATGGGAACAAATTTGGCGACGAACGGTGCATCTTAGTAACAACATCGATCTGGTCTGTTGGTGGCACATCAGCCATGATTTTTTTTTACTTTATCGTGTAACGTGTTTCCTGTCAGTATGATTATTATGGTGACTATCAGTTTGATACTTCTGTCTAAATGTATTATTCTCTGTCAAACCTTTTCGCTCATCAGTATGATCAATGTTTCATCTGATCTGGTTGACCATTTCTCTGGAGGGGTGTGCATATGTGTTTAATCCATGTTTCATCTGTGCATCTAAGCCAGATTTTTCCCATGGCGACTACAGACCAGGGGACCTTTTGCTAAGGGACTCGAGTGCTTTGCAATTCATGTATATCACGCCCTTTTTCTTCAAAGTTACAGCACAGTACCGTGACAAGCTGCTTGGACCCATCAGGCCAGCGTACTTCAAGCCAACTGAATTTGCATTGCCTGATCTACCGAGTGCTTGCAGAGTACTAATGCATTGTTTTCCACAATTTCTTTTTGAAGAACCTCAAGATGATGGACCATTGCAAACTGTATTAACAGAACAATTGACACTGTTTATAGATAAAATCACGCCCAAAATTTGTGCAAACCAACGCTTTTGGAATATAACTGGAAAATCTGCATAACTTTTCACAAATGAGTGTGGTTTATGATTCAGTTTAAAATAATAAATTGCAAAAACAGATTTCCGTCGCCGGGACTTGAACCCGGGTCTCTCGGGTGAGAGCCGAGTATCCTAACCACCTAGACTACGACGGACTGATGGCTACTAATGCAAAGGTACAGTATTGACAATAGTACTGCACTGTAGCAAAAAAAGTTGTGTGGCTTCGTTCTTAGTGGATACCTGCAGGGTAAAAAAGTGCACTGAATTTTTTCATCCATTTAGCAAACCTGTAACTCCTCACCATGCCAGCCTTGCCGCGCCTGCCATCCTCCTCCCGGGCCATGGTTACAACCGTTTAAAATGAAAATTTGTCGTCAGTTACAAGTACGCGCAAGGAAAAGTATCAAATGTATTCCCTCCGTATCAAAATATAAAATGTTTTAGATATTTCAATATGGACCACATACGGATTGAAATGAGTGAATCCACATACTAATACATGTGTAGTTACATCCGTGTCAGAAAAATGCTCAATATCTAAAACATCTTATATTTTGATACGGATGGAGTATTTGATACCACAGACCACAGGCCACAGTAGTTACAGAAACCGTAGTATCTCATACTTTGAACTGAGCTCCCAAACAGGTTCGACAGCCATGCTTCGAAAATACAAGTTTGTCCTTTATATAGACCGTATATTCGCCCCGTTGTATGAGGGGTTTTCTGAATATTTGTCACAACTTTACATGTATATGTTGGCCTTTGGCCCCAGGAAATACAAGTTGTTGTTTCCCTAACAGCTTCAACAGTCATGCTTCGAAAGGATGCTCTCCACGACGCTGCGAGCTATCGGGTGGTAGAACTCATGGGCCTCCGAGAAGATGCTCCTTGCCAGCGTCTTCTCCTCCTCGGAGCACTTTGCCAGGGAGCTGTAGAGCGGGCGCAGGTACCTCATCCTTCCCACTTGCTTCAGGATTTTCTCCACCTCGTTCAAGTAACACCTGCAGCCCGTGGGGATCGCTAGCTGGAGAAATGCGACCTTGGCATCGTAGTCACGGCTTTCTGACAGCTTGTACCGTTCATCAAGAGCAGTGACCTGGATAAATAGAACAAATGGCGATGTAATCAGTTACTCTGAAATCACTTAGAGCATGAGCAATGTGGGAAGAGGCCAAGCATGCAAAAATAGCAGCGGCTAAAAAATTCAAAAGTGTTACAGTGCAACAGCGCAAAGGGTTGCTCAACATTGAACAATCGAAGCTGGGACAGTTAGGCATGATCTGACAAATGGGACAGCTCGATTTTTTGTGCTAGAGTCGACTCTTGTACCAGAACTGGTTCTACGACTTTCCGACTTAGACTTAGACACCCACCCTGCAGCGTTTAGAGCCAAAACCCTTTAGGCCCGAAGAGTGTTCCTGGCACAGGGTTTGGGCTCACATTGCACACACCCTTATAAGTTATGTGACTTGTATCAATATTTATGTGGAAACAAGCTCTTTTCCACAGAATACTACAAAACAGTACTACATAAATGAATGCTTTCATTGGCAATGACTGAAAAGCCAAAGATAAAGAAAGTAACAGAATAATGATACGAAAGATAGTAGAGAACTCCTAAGCCCAGTGGCGGAGCCACCTCCCGGCGAGCTGGGGCAGCTGCCCGGGCTCAGCCCAGAGAGTCCACGTAATGTGCAGCAAGAATTCATGGTTTTCATGGGCAAATGCTAGTTAATTAGCTTGATCTCTTTGCTTTTTGCCCAGGCTCTGCAATCTGGCTAGCTCCGCCACTGCCTAAGCGGCTAAGATTGAATACACCTTGGTTTTAGTACTTTCTAGATCTTGATGGCTTGAGTTTGTAGGTTACCCATGCTTGATAGATACTCAAATGGGGAATATCGGCCATGTGCTACTTATTATTGACTCGGTGAGTATTGAACCCAACAAGGGAATTCCTACATGATCATGAGAACGTTTTAACTCAGTTATTTGGTTATTTGCCAATGAAGTAACCTAGCTGAAGAGGTTGCAACTTTAAGGCGTTTTTATGCGTAATCTCCATACACGTTATTCAAACCGAACCCACTGCTCCATGCAATCTTCAACTACCTTACTTGAATTGAACCCACTTCTTCACCAGAAATAAAGTGAGAAAGAGAGAAACTATGACCTAGTTTTTCATGTTACCCCATAGATTCCATAATCGAAAGTCAAGTTCTCATCACATTCTAATATACTCTTCTATATGGTGAGCAAGGGACTCCTATGAAGTTCCCTCCGCATAACTGATAATCAAGCTAGCAACTGATCGACATTGTCAACAAGTCTATCTAAGCAATTTCAGTACAGCTAATAAGCAGAATCTAGTCCCTGAGGGAAGCAGACAAACTAATAATATATGCTTCTGCCACTCGATGTAATTAAAATCTAATTGTAGTTCCATTCCCATTGGTAAACCAAAGACAGTAGGTTGACTTGCTCTGGACAACCATTCTCACAGGGATGAGTATACTATCCATTCGGCGTTCAGCGGGGGTGCATACTTTGACAGCAGATAATCGCATTTGGTCTCAAGGGAGGAAAAATATTCTAACTGATCGTGTTAAGATATTACAAGATTTTTTATGAACTAATATCCTTCTACAGTTGGCCGAAAAAGCATTTACAACATACTGTCTGATCAACTAAACATTGATGCTATGTAAATTAATTGCCACAAAGATAGAGTGCATGCACACAAAGATAAACTATCTGAACTGAGGAAAGTAATAAAAGAGAGCATTGTTATTTACTAATAATACAAACCTGTGAGGCTTCAACATCTGTGGATAAGTTCTCCATGTAAAGCTCCCATTCTCGTCCAGCCCAATCTGCCACCTGGTCTTCACTTGGAATTTTTCCAGACTTAAACTCTGCAGCTAAGGTGCAAATCTCCCTATAGATAGCTGAATCTGGTTCCATGGCATCCGGAGGGATACCAGTACCCTCAATCCACAGCTCAAGGTCAATATGATGTTCTATCCCAGGTACATTGGCTTTCAAGAATTCAAGAAATGTCTCCGTATCTATCGATTGGAACTTGAAGGTGGCAATATATTTCTTCAGGAATTCATCAAATGCAGGTCGGCCAATCTAACACAATCAACAAGCATAGCACAGTGCACATTCACAATTAGTCATTGTTCATCGACGAATGGTGCAAAAAAGTGTAAACCAAATCTTGTGTTATGCCCACCTGGCGTTCGATGCGCCATAGGAACTGAAAGCCTTTCTCATAGGGCACTTGTGAGTGCACATCATCTGGATCAATCCCTGCCATCTTCGGTTTCAGCTTGGTAAACTCCATGTTATCCTTGAATCTCTCCATCATTCTGTTCAAGCCCCTCCATCCGATTCCCATGCTTAAGGCTGCCCGCTCCTCACCTTGCACCACCTCAACAATCCTCCTCTCAGCATATACTGTGAACCCCTGTATGTAGAAACGATATTACCATGAGAATTCTAGATGAACGTGTGAACCTCAGTCATAACAGTTGAAGACAAAGATGACAGTTTACTATTGTTCTAGTTGAATAAAATTGCAACTCAGCTGATTCCAACTAAAATAGAACTGCTTAAGGCTTTCATCTTAATACTATTACAAGGATTCTACAAACACTTATCAGTACACAATGTACCTCGTGCAGATGAATAAGTTAATTACCAGTAGCTACAACTCTGCCCCCAATTAAACAATAGAAGGTTTGTCACAGTGGCACATGAATACAGAGTGTAAACTCGAGTTGTATCATGATATACATCAGCTCACATGAGAAGAAGAAGATCACCTCATTCAGCCAGAAGTCCTCATTGGTTTTGTTGGTGATGAGATTCCCAGTCCAGCTATGTGCGAGCTCGTGGGCCACCATCTGCGCCCCTGTGCCGTTCCCTTTGATCACCGTGGGCGCGAGGAAGACCATCCTGGGGTTCTCCATGCCTCCGTAGGGAAAACTCGGCGGCAACACCAGCAGATCGAACCTCTCCCATACATAGGGCCCAAACAGCGACTCCCCGACCTTGACCATGTCTTCCACCGAGGCGAACTCGCTGGCCGCGTCGTCCAGGAGCGTGTCCCCTCCCTCGGCGTAGACCCTCGTCCTGGGGCCGAGGTCCCTGGACCCGATGGCGCCGGCGGCGAAGGCGAAGAGGTAGGGCGGCACGCACTGCGCCATCTCGAACTCCTCGACGATGCGGCCTGGCGCGCACCAGAGAGCTTCATCGCAGGCGCCGCGGTGGTCGGAGGATACGGGGTCCCGGCGGGCGACGTGGCGCGCGGCGGCGACGGCGGAGAGGCGGGCGGGGACGTTGAGGAGGAGGGAGTAGGTGATGCGCGCGGCGGGGGTGTCGTGGCAGGGGAAGATGGAGCGGGCGTGGATGGAGTGGCACTGGGAGAAGACGAAGGGGAATCCGGAGGCGGTCTGCGGCGGGGAGAGCCACTGCAGTGCGGAGGCGTCGGGGGGTGTGGAGAAGGTGAGGACGAAGGAGGAGGTGTCCGCGGGCAGGGTGAGGGTTAGCGCGGTTCCGAGGACAGGGTCGGCGTCAGCGGCGAGGGCGAAGGGGATGGGGGCGGCGAGGGCGACGGTGGAGGCGGAGTGGACGGTGAGGGCGCGGGTGTCGAGGAGGAGGTCCCCGAAGTGCGGCGCGGAGAGGGTGACGAGCGCGGAGGCGTGGATGACGGAGGCGTCGAAGTCCAGGTAGAAGGCGAGCGCGGCGTGGGCGGTCACCGGGTGGGCGCCGTCCGTGTAGGAGTGAGGATCCACTGGCGCCATGGCTGCTGGCTGGCTGCCGCACAAGGAGACGAGTTTAGTGGATTGGGGAAAATTGTGAATTTCGTGTATTCCGGCACAAGAATTACAGTTTCGCGGCGGTACTTTTCAAAGCATACTTTTCGTTTGCGGTATGTAAACGCAAACCACCTCAACCATACACCTATCCTTTTGGTCGTTTATTATGGGCTCAAAACTGGGGTGTTTTCCAGTTCCTCCAAATTTTCTGTCTTAGAGCAACTCTAACATATATCCTAAAATCTCGTGTCGGATAAATCGTATAAAGTGGATACAGGTTATTCCCTACAAGAAGAAAAAGCATAGAACAGACGCACGATAAGGTACTGGGTATTCAAATGGAAAAGAAAGATAGTTCTTCGCGTGAGATTTTATATATAGCAAATCAACAACTACAACTAAAAAGAAATTAAACTAACTACTTCTTCTTATTATTCTCTGGCGAGCACGTCCGCCGTTTGATTTAGAAGCCGAGCACCTCCTTGCCGTAGATTCGGCGGACCGCCCACGCGAGCTTGTGCTCGTCCACCGCCACTTGGAGGTGTTCCATCTCGCCGGAGAGGAGATGGTGTCGCGGCTTGGAATGTGGTCCTGCCGAGCATGCAACACCGGTTGAACACATCACACATCACCCTTATTCATCATCTACTCACGCAAGGTCGACATTTACCTCGAGATCATTCTAAGCACCGACAAATGATACACGCACCACATACAAGAGTAGGGCTAGTATCAGACGTTATTCGCTGAAATCAAATCTATATAAAACATTGCCTCACGTATGCTACCAACTTGATCTCCGAACATGACCCCTTCGAACATATATTTACCGCCAAAAAATACCGCGAGAAAACATGAAGACAACCAATGAATTTAACAATTCCTACTTAGGTCCACATTTTTGTGATCTTTTTATAGCCCAGAATACAACGTATTTTCAATACAATTTTGCGCGTTCATAGAAATCACCTCTTCATCTGTGTGTACAAAACATATGTTTTTTATACTTTTTAACATGGTTTACAGTTTTTTGAAAATAAAAGGGCTCCACTTAGCTCTGGAACAGTATGTACTCACTCCTCAGAGCACTAGTATAAGAGGTTCTTCCCAATCCTAATTTTTGGTTGTTGAAGTGGCATGATTACACTAGCTCGCCATCACCACCGCCGCCACCCCACTCCCATGTTTGTCGTCGCCACCGCCACTAGCGCACCACCCCCTCCAATGTCATCTTTGTTCCATCATAGGTGCCCCAGTAGAGAATAGGGCCAACATATATTTGAGTACATAAAATAAAATTGGGGATGAGTAATGGGGGCTAATACTCAAGATGGTATCACTTTTCGGACCCCAAGAAGTGGTGTCCAACCCCTACTTGGTTTTAGGGGCTATAGCTGCAGATGCTCTTACCTAAGGTGACGATATTTGGTGCATGAAATGGAGATGGGAGAGAAGGGGGTAGGAAGGATAAAAAACAAGCGGAAAAGTGACTATGGCAACTGGGCTATCGGAGGGTGAGACAAATATAGAAATGAGGTGGGAGATGAAAAGTAAGAGGGAGAGTGAATACGGCTACCAGGTTATCGGGGGTGAGACAAATATATAAATGAACACATAAGGAGTGAGGAAAATCAAGAGAGAAAGTGATTACGGTTACCGGGGTTAGAGATGAAAGAAAGAGAAGAAGTTATTATAGTTAGACAAAATTAGAAATGCGATACGTCCAAAGCGTATCTATAATTTTTTATTATTTCATGTTACTTTTATATCATTGTTACGTACTTATATCATGATTTTATATCATTTAAAGGTATGTTTATGAACTAACCTAATAACAAGATGCCCCATGTCAATTCATGTTTTTTTTGTGTGAAATGCCTCAGTACAATTTTCTCGTGAGCTTCCCTACATGATCGAGATCGATATGGTGTAATTCTTATTGTTGTGTTTACTTGTGATGAATTGTTGTGTTATGCTCAGTTTGTTTAGGTTATCTTATATGTTAGATTGCTTTAGTTACGTTCCTACATGCTCTCCGATTTATATGATTGTTTTGGCTAAGTAGTTGTATAGGTCTTTAAGAGGGAGTATATATTCCATAGTAGGTTCATGCCTTCTTTTATCACTGCGCTTGAGTGACGGAACGACTATGGGTGAGGATGTGATGTTGTTACTAAGGGTAAACATCGGTGTTTATGTCTACTTTTGATAATAAATGTTGCTTACATCATGTGTAGAACTTAAGGCAATACTCCGTTACTTCGGTAACTTAATTTTTAGAGTGGCAAGAATAGAAGCGCACTCGAAGGGGAGTATTAGTTGGAGATGCGGTGCTGGTGCGCGGTTTCTAAACCTTGACATGATGCCTACATAAAAATATATGCCTTGCACATTTTTTCATAATGATCATAATCATAGTTCTATCAATTGTCTAGCTGTAATTTATTCACCCAACAATTGCTATCTTTTAAGAAGAGACACCACCTCGGTCCATCTTTATATATTGTTTACAACCGCAAGCTCACACTTTTCATTATTACTTGCTCACTGGTCCGTTCTACTATTTACTATTTTCATCCAAATCATACGTTTAACCCTTTTGTTCCAAGAGAGATGGGAATATTGACAACCTTTCTGAAACGTTGGGGACACAAAATTATTGTGTCTTGTTTGTAGGTCCACTTCAACTTCGTGTCGATATCCTACTGGTTCGATAACCTAGTTTCACAATCGAGAAAAAATTGTTGTTACACTACATCAGACTTTCCACTTTGGGTTACCAACAGTCATAAAAATGGACAGACAAATATAGATTGGGGGCAGCTGCGTGCTCGCTCGATCTCGGCACATCTACAACTGGCAATGTGTTGGTCAGATTCCATCCCGCTTCGCTCTACGCGCATAGGCATGCGGAGATTCTCTTTGCGGTGTCTTGGTCCACCGTGCGGGTCGTACTCCCCTGCAGCTACTGCCCCCTAGTGTTGCCTGCGGAGATGGTTTTGCTTCAAGTTTCTCTAGGCCTCTATTTAGACACCATGCGGTGTACTGTAGTAAACCAAAGAAACAATAAAATAAGCGGAATTATGTTTATGTATTTCTTGAGACGTGGGCCACTAGATGCGATAGGTAGGTAATCCACGCAGACGAGCCTGGACGTCTCTCCTCTCCCGTCACTGTAGCGAGAGGGGCGATTTTTCCAACTCCCGGTCGATCCACCTCCTCGCCGTAGATCCGACGGATCCCTCGCCATCCGGCGGCCGCTCCGGCGGCGGGAGGGTGGGGGATCCCCGCGTCACGGGTGTAGATAAGGTAGGTTCCTTGGGGGCTTCAGCTGGTGATACGTCTCAAACGTATCTATAATTTTTGATGTTCCATGCTTGTTTTATACCAATTGCTACATGTTTTGCATCTACTTTATATCACTTTTATACATTTTTTGGGACTAACCTATTAACAAGATGCCGAAGTGCCAGTTCCTGTTTTCTGCTGTTTTTGTATTCCAGAAAAGCTAGTCTGGAAATATTCTCGGAATTGGACGAAACTACACGGGGGTGCCTATTTTTCCAGAACACGCTGACGGAGCGAAGGAGCAGCAGAGGAGGGCCACCAGGAGGCCACACACACCTAGGGCGCAGGCCCCCCTTCTGCCGCGCCCTAGGGTGGTGTGGGCCCCTCGGGGGTCCGCAGCCGCCGCCCTTTCGCCTACTTATTCCCCCCGACGCGAAAACCCTAAGTACCTGAGCAAAAATCCACGAAAAGATCCAGAGACGCCGCTGTCGTCAACCCTAGCTCGGGAGGGTTCAGAACCTCTTCCCGGCACCCTGCCGGAGAGGGGAATCGTCACCGGAGGCTTCTACATCGCCATGCCTGCCTCCGGAGTGATGCGTGAGTAGTTCATCCTTGGACTACGGGTCCATAGCAGTAGCTAGATGGTTGTCTCTCCACTTTGTGCCATCATGTTTAGATCTTGTGAGCTGCCCTACATGATCAAGATCATATTATTGTAATGCTACATGTTGTGTTTGCTGGGATCCGATGAATACTGAATATTATGTCAAGTTGATTATCAATCTATCTCATATGTTATTTAAGATCTTGCATGCTTTCCGTTACTCGTAGATGCTTTGGCCAAGTAGATGCTTGTAACTCCAAGAGAGTATTTATGCTAGATAGTGGGTCCATGTCTCCGTTTAACCTGGGACAGTGACAGAAAGTTCTAACTCCTGCACATTCAATGACAAGATAATCAATAGATATTGTTATCCCTAAGAGTTCTGTAAATACTCCTTCGGCTACTCCCCTTGGTAATTTAATAGTATTATCACCCAAAGTTATACAATCTTCGCATTTGGAAAGCTCCCAAAGATTTAAGGAATCATAAATATTCTTGGGCATTAAACAGAATTCAGACATAATAACACAGCGAGAATGAAAAGTTTCACCATTTATATCAACTTTTACTGAGCGAATCCATCCCGATGGTTCAAAATTTAAGGGCATATTATCATAATGTTCACGAATCTGATTATACCCTTCTTTTAGACCAGATATGTTCGTTTCAAGAGCGTTAAGTCTATCACTTATGCTTGTCAAAGCCAAATCAATTTTAGTGATTGGGGGGCTAGAAATTGTAATCAATTTTTTATAGCATTAAAAGCTTGATCCCCATCATAACGAAGGAAATCTCCTACCACAGCATCCAAAGCATATCTGTAGCAAAGAACAAGACCAAAATAAAAGCTACTAAGAAGCAGGCTTAAAGTCATTTTAGGTTCAGTTTTAGCATAGGACTCAGATATTCTAGACCAAGCATCTTTAAAACTCTCCTCACTCCCTTGCTTGAAAGTGAAGATCTCTTCTTCAGGTGACATCACTACTGGAACAGGGCTAGACATGATAACTAACAGAAAACAAAACTTAAAATAAACTAAATGCAAGTAACTATTTTTTTTGTGTTTTTGATAATTGAAAGCAAACAAGATAAAATAAA
Organism: Poa pratensis; assembly: GCA_947311845.1. Taxonomy (NCBI): domain Eukaryota; kingdom Viridiplantae; phylum Streptophyta; class Magnoliopsida; order Poales; family Poaceae; genus Poa; species Poa pratensis. The sequence goes on from CAMZMU010000117.1 coordinate 108,742,723, forward strand.
ATAAACTAAGCAAGACAAAAACAAAGTAAAGAGATTGGAAGCGTGAAACTCCCCTTGCAGAAGACTGCTGTCTCCCCGGCAACGGAGCCAGAAAAATAGCTTGATGACGTGAAACACACGTTCGTTGGGAGACCCCAAGAGGAAGGTATGATGTAGTCAGCAGCAAGTTTTCCCTCAGAAAGAAACCAAGGTTATCGAACCAGTAGGAGCAGCAACTCTTCAGAAGGCTGTCAACGGCGCCAGAAAAATAGCTGTCGCAGGGAGTTGGACTGTTGACGTGGAATCTGCACACAACACAATCAAACTACTTTGCCCCAACGAAACAGTGAGGTTGTCAATCTCACTGGCTTGCTGAAAACAAAGGATTAAACGTATGGTGTGGAAAATGAGTATTAAATTGCAGAGAATGTAAAAGGAACAGTTTGCAGTTTGTGGTTGTTTAATCAGTGTAAAAGAATGGACCGGGGTCCACAGTTCACTAGTGGTGTCTCTCCATATAAGATAACTAACATGTTGGGTGAACAAATTACAGCTGGGCAATTGACGAATAGTGAGCGCATGGCAATGCATATACATGACATGTTGACTACTATGATATTTAATTGGGCATTACGACATAATACATAGACCGTTATCCAACAGCATCTATAACTAATAATCCACCGCCGGGTTGTCATCCGAGTCCCCCGTTGGTATTAAGTTGCAAGCAACGGATAATTGCATTAAGTAAAGTGCGTAATGTAAACAAACACATATGCCCGTGGACATAGCATCGTTAGGTTATCCCTAGTGGCAACAGCACATCCACAACCTTAGAACTTTCTGTCACTGTCCCAGGTTAAACGGAGACATGGACCCACTATCTAGCATAAATACTCTCTCTTGGAGTTACAAGCATCTACTTGGCCAAAGCATCTACGAGTAACGGAAAGCATGCAAGATCTTAAATATAACATATGAGATAGATTGATAATCAACTTGACATAATATTCAGTATTCATCGGATCCCAGCAAACACAACATGTAGCATTACAATAATATGATCTTGATCATGTAGGGCAGCTCACAAGATCTAAACATGATGGCACAAAGTGGAGAGACAACCATCTAGCTACTGCTATGGACCCGTAGTCCAAGGATGAACTACTCACGCATCACTCCGGAGGCAGGCATGGCGATGTAGAAGCCTCCGGTGACGATTCCCCTCTCCGGCAGGGTGCCGGGAAGAGGTTCTGAACCCTCCCGAGCTAGGGTTGACGACGGCGGCATCTCTGGATCTTTTCGTGGATTTTTGCTCAGGTACTTAGGGTTTTCGCGTCGGGGGGAATAAGTAGGCGAAAGGGCGGCGGCTGCGGACCCCCGAGGGGCCCTGTCGTCGTATCGGCATCTTGGATAGGAGACGGGGTCCTGCTAGCCGAGGGTGAACGTAGGGCAAGAAGGTGGACGTCGTCGAGGTCGGGATTGTACACGGCAGTTTACCCAGCTTCAGGCACCACGGCGGTGGCGGTGCCCTACGTGCTGCTATAACTCACTATAAGGCAATATCGCCGTGAACAGGTTACAATGAGTTGGATGTAGTTGGTTGGTTGCCCTAAAGGCGTCCCGGGTCCAGCTTATATAGGCGGCTGGACCTAGGGTTACAAGGTGATTACGTATCCAGCAAGTATACGGAGTCCTAAACCTAGCCGGCAAGTATGCCGCCTTCCGTCTTGGTCTTGGTGGCTTCATGGGCTTCAGTCTTGGGCCTCCTCCTTGCCGGCATCCGCCTTCCTTGGTCGTCAGCTATCTGGGCCGCCCGGCAGGCAAAGCCTTACCACCACTGCGGGCCACCCTGGACTAGCCGGATTGATCCATGCTGGTGATACCCCTAGTAGGTATATCCCCAACATTAGCCCCTGGAGGGTTCGAGTTCTTCAGGCGCCGTCTTCTTCTTGTCGGCAACGTCCGCCTTGTCTTGTAAGCGTCTGAAGAGCTTGAAGCATTCCAAAGTTGAAAGTAAGCGGCGGTCCGCCTAAAGTAGTCGGACGTTTTGCCGCCATCATGGGAAAGACGGCCTGACCGTTGTCAGGAATCTTCCCGGCACCAGTCTTGTCAATTGACTGGTCTTGTCAAATGTTGACGGATGACGTCATGCAGTCCACGACAGTTTGGACTTGGGCATGTGTCATGATTGTTTCTCCACTACGCACAAGAAATCGGAGCGAGGGCCGCAGACACCGTTGCCACGACGTGCAAATCGTGGGCACGTGGCGGAAATCACGCGTCCCCCAATCTCGGGCACGAATCTTGGCGCGGGGATAAATACCCAAAGGGCACGCCGAGGTTGTCTTCTTCCTCATTCGCACCCACCGTGGCCTCCTCACCTTCCCGAGCTCCTCTCCTCCCCGTACTCAACTCCGGCGAGCACGAGCAGAGCATTCTCCCCAAATGGCGAGCACTCATGCGGCGGCGGCGGCGGCGCTGGCTGCGGCCTCGCGACCCGCTGGATCTGGATCTGCGCCAGCGGCGGCGGCGGTGCCCGTGGGCGCACCGATGACCTCTCCCGTTGCCACCGTGGCTACGGGCGAGGTTTCTACTTCTTCCCCAGCTCCGGCGGCGCCTGCAAACTGCTCCGACCTTTCCCCTCCCTCCCTTGCGGCGACCAGCTCTGAGGCTGCGGCGGAATCTGCCGCCGACGACGACGACGCCGAGGAAGAGGAGAGACTGGAGACCTTGGCTCCAGGTACTGGCTGCCGTCAGTTATGACGTCAGCCTATCTGAAGGAGCTGGAGGAAGGCGGCTATATTCCGCCAAAGACGGAATGCTCCTGGAGGGTTCCAGGCGACGAGGCGGTGCCTGACCCACAAGACGGCGAGCGCGTCATGTTGGCGTCGCACAGCCTTCGCGGTATGTCTCTGCCGCTTTCCGCCTTCTTCTTGGCTGCGGTACTTAGCTTCTACGGGCTGCAGCCGCACAACATAGCGCCCAATAGTATTCTAGTGCTAGCCGGCTTCCAGGCTTTGTGCGAAGGGTACTTAGGCATAGCTGCGTCCATAGAGCTATTCAAGTACTGCTTCCTGTGCCGCCGGCAAACCATACCAGGCGGCCACCTAGCAACCTGCGGTAGTGTCACGTTCAACTGCCGCCCCAACCCGACTGGTACCCAAAGATACCATACATCGAGTCGGTGAAGCACTGGACCAGCACTTTCTTCTACTGCAAGGACATCCCGACACCTGGCAGCACACAGGGGATGCCTGTCTTTGTCAACGGTCCGCCAACCCACAAGGCCTGTTGGACGGCAAAGGTGCCGCTCAGCAGTTTGTCGGCGGAACTTCGAATTGCCGTTAGGCGGATCGATTCTTGACGAAGACGATGATGGCTCCACAACTTGACGGAGTTGACACCGTCATCTGCTGGGTGTCGAGGAAGATAATGCCACTCCGCCATCGCCCACTGAAGATGTGCGAGTACAAGGCGGATGACGCCGGCAACAGCACCCTTGATCAGGATGCCTTAGAATACCGGCTCAGAGAGCTTATCAAGCCTCTGTCGGTGAAGGCGGCTGAAGGCGTCGCCATGTTCACCCACGACAACCCAGCCCCAGCGGTAAGTCAAAGCTACTTTTATTTCACTGACATCCTTACCCACTGGGCACTGGATTAATATTGTCTTGTTTCCTTTTCAGCTGCAAACCTTGGGGGAGGAAGAGTTGGCTCCAAACTGGTACGACACCGGTGCCAGCAAATCGAAGAAGCGCAAGCTGAGCCTCCACCAAGGATTTGGAGAAGAGGAAGAAGGCGGCCACCTCTGTCGATGCAGAGGATGAGACCGTGGGGAATGTCCCCTTCAAGCGGTAGGCAAACTTTGCTTTCCCTGACTTAGCTATTTTGATATAAGTTTGTGCTGACAAACTTGCACTTTTCTGCTTACAGGGGCAAGCCTGCCATGCCCAAGCTCCGCTCCAACTTGAAGATTGCTGCCGGCAGGGGCAAGCCACCACGCTCTTCTCCAGCCGCTGCGCCGACAACGCCCACAGTTGGCGTTCCCGTGGTTGTATACCAGGGAACGTACACAGCTGCTGGTACCTCAGAGGCGGCAACGGAGAAGCGGCGGGCAAAAATCAGTTGCCGGACCTACCACTTCCAAGACGGCTGAAGCTTCGGCTAGTGATGCCGCTCGATTTATTGCCATGAAGCAGGAGATGGATGACCAGATGGCGGGCCGAACAGGCGGATCATCCTCCCATCCTGGCTCTCAATCTGGCAAAGGGTTGCAAGACCCCCGGCAAACGCTGAAGACCATGCGTGACGGTACCCGCAATGGTACGCGCACATGGACGAACTCCACGAGACCCTGCACGGACAACTTGAGGTAAAATAGCCTATGGTCCCAGCCCCCGAGCACTTTGGCGGCTGAAAAAAATTTAGCCGGCAAAGTGGTCTCGTTGACTAAATAGTGCTAACCATAATGTTGTTTTCGTGCATGCAGGCCGTTCTTGCTTCCAATCTTGAGCTTTCGTGCTCAAGAGAAGAAAAACAAGGAATGCCAGCAACTGCAGCAGGACGTGGAGTTGAAGAACGCCCAAATTGCGAGCTTGGAAGAGCTCGCAAGAAGGATGAAGGTGACAAAGCTTTCTTTGCCTTCTTTTCGTCCGACTTCTTTTCCTTTTCCGACAAGTATTTTAGTCGTCTTTCTTTTTATTTGTAGAATTACTAAACACTGCGCAAGATATTCTCAAGAACTCCACTGACATGCAAGCTTTGATGAACGAAGCTGCAGATCTTGCCGGGCTGGTGGCAAAGCTGAAGGCGGATCACGCCAAGGAGCTGGATGAGCGGGAGTTGGCCCATGCTGCGAGGTTAGCAAGTTGACGGGACAACTTGAGCATGAGCAACACCTGACCAGGTGAACAAGAACGCCAAGGAGCAGCAGGACCAACTGTCGAAGGCGGTCCAGCTAGCTCAGGAAACGCTTGAGAACCATCTGGATGAGGTCAACGCCATCCACGATCATGTCTTGGGTATGTCTCTAATCCTTCATCTTTGTCACCTTGCACTCTTGAAACTTGAAGCTGCAGTGTGTAACTTTGTGTTTGTGCAGTGCCGGCTAGCTTGGGAGATGACCTGGCTACGACGCCGCGCCTTGCCCGAATCTTGAAAGTTGGCGAAATCGTCAACCAGATTGTCGGCGCAGGCAAAGCATTTGCCGCCAAGTTCTACCCTGGGGAGGACGGCGATCCCGTCATCTTCGATGCTCTGCCGGACCTGCTGGAGAAGGCGGCAGCGAACACGACAGCACTACGCTCAGCAGCACGAGGCGGCGCCAAGTTGGCATTGGCAATGACGGCGGCGTGGTACCCGGAGGCTGATATTCATCAAGTCACCGAGTACTTCCCCACCGAAGACGAAAACAACCAAGCCATCGTGATGCAGGACGTGCTGCGGTCTGTTCGGGCTATGCGACCCGGGTTGCCAACATGGTTGACATCCGCAAGTTCTACAAGGAACACCCGGACCCGCATATTGCCGTAGCCGATCCTCCTTGGCGGATCCTGAAGCTGCCGAGGCGGAGAAGGCGAAGCCGGAGCAACGCAGCCCCAAGGATGGCGGAGCCAGCCCCAAGAATGCCGGCGTCAGCCCCCAGGATCTCTCCACCAGCTCTACCAAGGCGGCAATCCCTTGACTGTCCTCCTGCAAAGGCAGCACAAAACACTGCGTTAATCTGTTAACGCATAAAACTTATTTTGGGTTGTAAATATTTATGGGCCAACTTTTATGCTACACTTGGCGGTAGGCTTATTTAAGTGGCCCGCCTTAATATGTATCTCGCTTGCATGTTTAGCTTTTTCATATGTTGGCGGAACCTCATCTTAGTTACTTTAGCTGAGCCAACCAGGTGCAATACCAACTAATTTAGACTCAGAGACCAAAGCCAGCATGTTGGTGCCAACGACATACTACTAGGCGACCCACACACAAACAGACAGATAGCACATTTAGGCGGTGCAAAGATTGTTTGCGTTTTTAGCCGGCAGACGGCAAATGTCAAAAAGTTTGAACCTTAGCACGGAGCAAAAACTTATTTTGTTTGGTAACTTTTATGACAACAGATATATGATTGCGAGAAAAGACAAAAGATGGCATGATCCCAAAACTGAATGAGCAAACCACAGACTTTTATTTC